>JAHHFK020005135.1:0-54080 GCA_024533555.2 Aedes koreicus
TGAGTAAATTACAATCAAACAAACTCTTTCAAAATTGAATTAGTTGTCCTGAAAAGGACGGATTTGAAATGGTCCGCATGATTATTAAAACCTTTTCCGTCTTTTGAAAAAGCAGGTTATTTCAGCCGATGCACGTTGCACCTTACCAAAGATGGCTACCAACAAGATCACACACACAACCACCTTATTTCGCTTCCTCGTGGTTGCGCCCTCCGGCTGGCAACCGACTGCCTAGTACACCACTGCATAAATTTAGCAAATGTCAAATCTCTTCAATGCCAAAACCTTTCCCCAAAACAACGTGGCATCGTTTTCGTGCTTCAAATCATCAAAGTCGATGTTTCTGAGTTCCCGGAATTCATTATCAGTATCTTGATACTTATCATCTTTGTTTTCCCAACTAATCTGTTTCCCTCTTGTTCACACTTCTTTAATTGAAATGATTCACTAGTGTGCGTCGATAAAACTTCAAAAAGCTGCAGTTGAGAGATAAAAAAAGTTGATTTATAAACGTCTAAAAAACCGAAGTCTTTTTTAGAGTATAGGAATCGGTCCACCTTTAAAAAATGTCCTTAAATTAATGGGCAAACAAGGTTGTAAAAAAAAAAAACTGGAAAAAACTGGACAACAGTTAGAAAAACTGGACGATTTGAAGATTTAAATGTTTGACTCGATCCCGCGAAAAAAAAAACTGGAAGAATCAAGTTTAAACTGGAACATTGGCATCCCTGGTGCTGAATATGAGACCTCTCTTGCTCACATTTGAAGTCTGTGATAGGAAAGTACTGTGAATTTATGAAATCCAGCCTGCAAAACGAAATTATAAGACTCTCCTTTCATTTTCGTTGCTTTGAATAGTTTCAAATTGTTAACGGATAATTTTTGATAATTGAATTGATATACGGGAAAATTTCCAACCGATTGATGAAAATATTTTGAAAACTTATCGAGCATTTATGAAGTTATAAACGTTCAATTTGTAACGATATTTCGTGACGGTCGATTATTTTTCGATTTTCAATTGACACCAAACCGTAAGACATTTCAAGTTTTCATGACGGTTGCCATTTGTAAATTGTGCACAATGCTCAAGGTATGCAACGGAGAGAAAATTTAAATTGCTTTAGCCAAGCTGTCTGCCATTTGGTTAGTTGTTAGATAAATTCAAATTAAACAAACTCTTTCGGATTTCGATTGGTCATCATGAAAAGGACGGATTTGAATTAGTCCTTCTCGGTCTTTTCACGAAGCAGGTTATTTTTGCCGTGCACGTTGCGCTTAAGATATAGATGGCTACCAAGAATACCACACACTCAAGCACGTTATTTTGCTCCTAGTGATGGCGCCCACCAGCTGGCTACAAATCATCACCGGCTTGGGCAACCGACTGCCTAGCACACCACTACATATAAAATGGCTGCCTAGCAACGGTTGCCTAGCCAAGGGCTTGCTAGCAACACCCTGCAGAGCAATCAGCTAGCTCTCCACTGGTTGCTCGCCAGTGCACCTTCTGTGGCGTGTTTCAACACCTGCTACGTTGGCGCCTTGCCGCTCCGCACTGCAGGTTTCATGCCATCGGGGTTGCCTCCATTGCCAGCTGCTGATCCTTGATGGCTCTATACACTGCCCAGTTAGGCGGCCTAGTGAGGTTCCCACCGCGTAAAACGGTGGGATCGGGCGTGAGCGACACCTGCGGTAGTGCTACGGCATCGGAGGCAGGTGGCACCAAGCTAGGCGTGGCCATGGATGGGCCAGGACTCATCCGGGCCATGGATAGGATGCGGGAAACCCTTCCTAAGGTGATGGAGGATGGATGGAGCAGTTGGATGCGATCATCGACTTTACGTCGTCGCGCAACAACATTGCGAAAGACCTAAAGTTGAGCCTTCTTAGGATACGCATGACAGTGCAGGCTGCATGCACGGAGAGGGAGGAGCTGGAGGCCAAACTGCTAGCCGAGCAAAGTGCCAAAGAGTTGGCACGGCTAGCGGCCACCGAAAGGGCGAGGGATATTGCCTCGAAGCAGACGCAGACGGAACCATCCGTCTCCGTCGGAGAGTCCACCCTATCCATGGGGGCGGGGACCTCCAAGCGGGCTAGGCAGTCCCCCGGGCGAGACGGCACCCGGCGCTTCTAAGAAGCGCATCGTGTCGGAAGCCCCAAAGGGGAAACGAACCTATGCGAACGTGGCGGCGGGGTCAGAGGGTCCATCCTCACGACCAGCTTCGGCTTATCGCAAAGAGAGAGGCCCCGGCGCTAAGCCCAGCGCGAAAGGCGCGACGACCAGCTCACGTGTTGTCTCAAGCGCCGAAGGGGGCCCGAGCGGCAGGGCCCCAACGACAACAACAGCCATAACCAGCACGGAGGCAGATGCCAGTGCTAGGAGGGGACAAGCGATGACCCCAGGCGGGGCAGGGATGCCCCATGGAATAAAGTGAGAAAAAAGAGGAATAAAACCAAAAAAGAAAAAGATAAGCGACAGGTGGCCCGCAAGCGATGCGCGGGGACGCTAAACTGGCAGGCCTAGGCACCGACGTACGGAGTATACGCCGTACCCACACCGGCGAAATGCTCCTGGAGCTTAAAAAAGCGACAACGCTTAAGGGCCCGGCGTATAGAGACCTGGTGCGCGCCCTCGTCTCGCAGGTGACGATCCAGTGTAAAAACCTGGATGAGATCTCCACTGCACTGAAGCAACAGTGCAAGGTCGAGGTTGCCGCCGCAGACATACGTCTGAGGAAGGGTCCACTTGAGACCCAGGTGGCAACCCTGAGGGTAGCGGCAGTCGACGCAGACGCGGCGTTGAAAGTGGCGAAGGTGAAGGTGGGATGGTCCGTATGCCCACTAAGCCTGCACCAGCCGCCGAAGGCATGTTTCAGATGCCTAGAGAGCGGGCACATGTCCTGGGAATGCAAAGGCCCAGATAGGAGCAACATGTGCAGAAGGTGTGGCAGCACTAGCCACAAGGCGCGGGATTGCAAAGGTCCCCCCAAATGCTTGATGTGCGCCGGGAAACCGGACGATAAGCACGTCATGGGGGGTGGGGGTATAACTGGTATATAATACAGAGGCAGGCCAGAAACGTGTGCAGATCACCGCAGGCGTCCCGCAAGGTTCGATTCAGGGTCCGGTGTTATGGAACACGATGTACGACGAGGTACTGCGGCTTGAGTTCCCGAGCGGGGTAAAGATTGTCGGGTTCGCAGACGACATCACCCTGGAGATATGTGGTGAATCCATCGAGGAGGTCGAGTTAATGGCCTCACACTCCATTGGCATTGTGGAGAGATGGATGAGCTCCAGGCAATTGGAGCTAGCCCACCGAGGTTACGGTGGTGAATAATCGGAAATCGGAGCAACATGCGACGATTAGTGCAGGTAACTGCACAGTAGAATCGAAGAGGTTCTTGAGGTATCTTGGGGTCATGATCGACGATAAGCTGTCCTTTGTCAGTCACGTCGATTACGCTTGCAAGAAAGCCTCTATGGCTATATCGGCATTATCCCGCTTGATGTCGAATAGCTCGGCGGTGCAAGGGAGTAAGCTTAAACTCCTGGCCAGTGTCGCCCTGTCCATACTTAGGTACGGCGGGCTGGCATGGATCACCGCCTTGAGTACCAAGAGCTACGCAAATAAGCTCGAGAGTACACACAGGCTTATGTGCCTAAGAGTGGTGAGTGCATACCGAACGGTATCACGCGACGCGGTCTGCGTCCTAGCGGGGATGATGCCAATAGGCATCGTCATAAAAGAGGACGTAGAGTGCTTCGAGCAACGTGGAACAAGAGGTATCCGAAAGACCACTAGAGCCGCATCCATGGTTAAGTGGCAGAGGGAATGGAACAACTCCACCAAAGGTCGGTGGACCCACCGACTAATCCCGGAATTAACCGGGTGGGTCGGTAGGCGACACGGTGAAGTGAACTTCCACTTAACGCAGATATTGTCTGGCCACGGCTGTTTTAGACAATACCTGCACAAATATGGGCATGCACAGTCCTCCGCATGCAGTGAGTGCGCGGGAGTCGAAGAAACTGCAGAACATGTGTTTTTCGCATGTCCTCGCTTCGGCGGCGCGAGATCCGGCCTGATGGCCGTATGCGGTCACGACACGACTTGGATAACTTGATCCAGAGGATGTGTCAAGACCGGGACGTCTGGGACGCGGTATGCGTAGCAGCCTCCCAGATCGTCCTTGATCTCCAACAAAAATGGCGAAACGACCAAAGGCAGGTCGCAGGGACCACCTAACAACTAAAGCCCTAAGTAGTTAGACATAGTGGGTGCAGTTTTCCATCCCGCATAAAAAAAAAAAAAAAAAAAAAAAAAAAGGTGGAGAAGGTGTAGCCGTTTTATATCATTCACTGGTGCATATCAGCCCTCCCTTGCTTAAATTTGAAATCTGTGATAGTAAAGGACAGTGCATTTAGTTAATTTACTCTGAAAAATCGTCATTATAAGACAATACCTTATGTTTTGGTTATTTTCAATAGCTTTTAATTGTTAACGGATACTGTTCGATTATTGAATTGATACGCGGGAAAATTTCCAACCGATTGATGTAAACATCTTGAAAATCTATTGAGTATTTATTAAGTTATTAGCGTTTAATTTGTAACGATATTTCGTGACAGTCGCTTATTTTTAGATTTTCAATTGACATTCGACATACCGTGCCGTAAGACGTAGTCTACGTCAAAAATTGACCTGTACTGTAGTGTGCGGTCCTTAAACGTAAAGGCCACTAAATATGGAAAAGATACGGAACCATTGGCGTTAAACTGATATAAGAAAAAAAGAAATCCCCTGGTAAAACAATGTGGACTAGTTGTTCATCCAGGCAAGTCTCTGCTCTCATCCTCAGTGCGTCCTGCTCACGTTCGGCTGCAATCACGGCCGATTTGGCACGCGTCACTATCTACTTGATTTCTTTGTGAACGTTGTGCCTGTCCTTTACACAATCATAGAGTTCGTCGATCCGGTTTCTGACTACTGCTGATACTCGCGATGGCCTCCGAGCTCGGCACTGGTAACCTCTGTAGCTTTCCGCTTATTGCGAACACTATCGCACCTCCGTCTTCTTGATCAGGCGTTTTGCCTTCGTCGTTCAATTTGTTGTTTGTTTTGTTCTTTAACATCTGTTTTGTATTTTACTTCTTTCTCCTCCATTTTGTTGGGTCTCTCCTCCGGATCGCTATCTCTACACGTTGTAGATTGTCACCAATCGTGATCCCATGGTTATCATTGAGGTAGGGGTTGGCAGGGTCCTACATGGGGATCGTGTTCACAGCCTGATCGGCGTATGTCAGGAAAGTTACATCTGAGCCTACTACTCACCAAGTTTGGTGGACGAGTTTCGAACATACCGGGATGCCTGCCAAGGTTTTATCGGGACGGAGGCAGCCACACCATTAGCCCACTTGCCATTTCTGAAAGGTGTCACTCTTCCATACTGAGGAAGCAGAATAGCCCGACTACCAGCCTGCGCATCAAGTCCAATCCGTTGATCCATGCGATTATCAGTATCTCAATGGCTATTTCAGAGTTCGGTTGGTTGGAAGACAAAATCAAAAAAGTAGGTCCAATTTTAGCGGCTGATACAGACGATGCAGACGCTTCGTTGTGCATCATTTCTTTCTACGGACCGCTTCAGGAGTGTTCTTTTATGTACCAGCTTCACATTGTACGTAGGGAGTTCTGTGCAAATTGTGGAGAGGCTTTTTGCTGCAGTAAGCACATTTTTTTGCTTCCTGTTGGCAAGCATCCTCTAGATGCCTTTGGCTGTATTTGCCACAACGGGTCTTGTTGTCGCAAAAAGTAGCCGTATGTCCCAACTGTTGGTACTTGGTACAATTAAATACCCTTGGTACAAAAAGGCACACTGAAGAAATAAACACATCATCGATTTTAACAAATTTTGGGAGAGTTGGACCGGCAAAGTCATTTCTAACTATTGTTACTGCATGCGATTGTTTGCAGTCCAGAATTTCGATGGTAGATGAAATGGAATTTTGAGAGCGCCCCTATACTTTTCCATAACGTCTTCAGGTGTCTAGCTTGCTGCAGAAAGCACACCATCTATTTCCACATCTCGTGATGGGATGTAGACATAATACTCCGCATTATAACCAACGTCGCTAGCAATTTCATTTGCAATTTTATAGGTAGGCACAGTAACACGCAGTTTGTTTCGGTTGACCAGATGAAATTTGGTCCCCGGATAACGACGCCTCAAATTTCTAAAAACTAACGCTCTCACAAAACAAATTAGGGTGATATAATGATCCATTCATCCTGTCCCGAATTACACTTTTAAATTATGACCAACACCACTACGTAAATGGTTACGATGAAAACAGCCGATGATGCATCTGGACAGAGACGCCTCACCTTTGATTTGAAAACATCCAAAAATTCAACTCTTTTAACAACACATTTTAGTATTTCTTTCGTTTTTCCGGTCACAAAAGCCGATTTCCGCTTGCTCGATTTTTATTTAGGCACGCTTTCCTCGAATACGACGAGTCAGCAGAATTTATTTCGGCATGATGGTGACGCGCTTGGCAGAGAATGAAGAATGATGATTGGTCGGTCGTCACCACATGTTTTATAATCGCAGGCAAGGATACTTTGGCAGTGCAAACCAAACAGAGTGTGGCGCAAATATGATTGCATTTTGTTTAGACATTGTTTTCTTTTAAGTACTTTTTAATTAGTTTGAACAAATGTTATGAATTGAGTTAGCAACAGGGATTTGGCGTAGATGTTCTACCTTTCGAATGAAATACTCATCGTTAAATTTCTGTGGGTCAGAAAGGAGATATTATTGTTCAAAATCTCCACTCCAAACGTAACGCGGTCGATTTCAAAAATTTAAGAACGGCGCCTTTATACATGAATTGAAAAGAGATACGTAAGTCCTACGTCAAAAGAAAGAAAAAAATCAGATAATGTTTTTTTTTGAGCCGCCCTATGGGAGAAAGAAACTCATTTCACTAGCAGATAGGTGAGAACCTGCCTTTGCCGGTGGGGCTCCTTCTGCTGTTGTTTGTAGACAAAGCACCGGTTGCTGACCAGCTGTGTATGGGGAGATGGCCGTCACTGCCGCGAGGATGCTGATGGTGTTACCTTTTATTCCTCGAGCGTTTGACGAGGATACTGGCTGGTAGTTGAATAGAACATCCGTCGGACTCGGCCGGGAATAACTGTTTTCTTTAAGGAAGGCTCGGGCCTGATTTCGGCGGTTCAAAACAGTCCACTAATTTTACCGCGTGGTTTATGGAGGGTTGAAAAATAAATCAACTTATTTCCGATACACTCTTTGAAGTACGACGTTTTCAGTATGGATAAGATTTCAAATTTCATTTAAACTTTTATCGTGGTCCCATTATGAAAGATCAAATAACTATAAAATTGCCACCTTTTTTCGACATGTTACAATCGATAAACCATCTGCCGTAAAATGAACTGGATAAGATGAAGCTTGGTGCTCTTCCAAGGGGGGAGAAAGCTAGCAAATATTGACTCAAGTTCTCAATCTTGATTGATTGTAGTATCACAGCATGCTTCTATCGAGCCCCAAAACCTGCTGCACGTTATTCGAGATGCTGCTTGTTCGGAGGACGATGACGATGATGCCGATGATGTGAATCATTGACTGATCAATGGGTAAATTCGAGTAAACCTGAATCTTGATTTTATCATCGAACGAGCAAAGTAGAAAGATACATCCCACGATACTTTGGATTTATCGGTGCATGTTGTGGTTTGCTTGAGGGCTGCCAAATCGTGCTAATCCCCATCGGCGGGGAGTTCTTAATTTATAGGTACTTGTCTGATGTCTGATCCGGTATGAATCTTTGGAAATGATGCTCAAAGACGGTAGTAGATGCGAGAGATACAGAAACATAATATAATCCATGAATGGGGGTTGAAGTTTGATGCATGTTGTTACCCTGGCTTAAATTTTAGCTTGTGAATTTTAATGGAAGAACATTTGTTGATCAAATAAAGCTCAGGCGGATGTGGTATTAGTAAATTAGTAAAGTCTTGCATCACAAAACGAGCAATTCTAAAACAAAATTGATTTCAACATAGTAGGTTAGCCAAAAATGGCCAATATGGTTTGGAAGATCATCGATCTACTGAAGATGTGATAGCTGACATCATAGACATCTCACATGGAACAACATGACATATTTTGGCTGAAGTTTTGGGTTTCAACAAACTTTGTTCCCAATGGGATCAACATTTGCTAACAATGCAACAAAAACACGTTCGTATGCGACTTTCTGAGCAAAATTGTGAGCAACTTCGAAAGGATAAAAAGGATTTTCTGCGTCGATTCATCACTATGGGTAAGATGTGGGTCTACCACCATGATCTTGAATCAAAACAAGAGGCTAAGGAGTGGTGTGAACGAGGCATTTTGGGTCCGAAACAAGTTCGTGTCCATAAATCAGCCAAGAAGGCGTTAGCGTTAGTTTTGTGTGCTTATTATTATAACCGTTTGGACCAGTTGGATGAAAAAAAATTGTGAAAAAGATCCGGTTTGCAGAAGAAAAAAATCATTTATCATCAAAACAATGCACCTTCTCACACAGCTCAAAAAACTATCGCGAAAATCAGTGAATTGGGGTACGATTTTTTTTCACTCATATTTTAAATTGAACGGTAGCCAATGGTTACACTTATTTTAGAAGTTTGGCGCTTAGTATAAAGGCTATTAGGCAGTAATGAATAATTATCTGGATAATAATAGTTAGAGGATCACGAAGCAAATATATGTAAACAAATAAAATCGTCAAATGTGAGGACGATGCTGCTGAAATACTCATAAAAGGGTGTGCTCTGCTTAGCTTGCCTAAAATAAGTCAATACACCTAGTTCTGGTTTCATTGTTTGGACAGTAAATCAAGTGGAATTAACGTCTAACAAAAAACGGGTTTGGAAACTTTAAAATACGTTTATCTCAGGAAATAAATTAATTTTTCAATTGGATCTCCCAGATAGCAGTGTCAGTTTTGCTCTCTAGTTTGATTATAATCTATAATCGTTTCTTGTAGCAGGCTTGATAAAGCTATAATCGTTTCTTGTAGCAGGCTTGATGAGGGAGTTCTGGGGAGTATGAGAGCCTCCCCTTCAGAGAGGGGAAGGGTCTCGAACCACCATAGAAGAAATCCTGCCTCCAAAAACCCCCACATGCAAAATTTGGTTCCATTTGCTTTGTGTTGCATTTGTATGGGAGCCCCCCTTCCAGACCATCATAAGAACCTTCTCCGGCTCCGAAAACCCCTGCATACAAATTTTCATAACAGTAGGGATAGTTCTCATGTTTGATTTCAATTTGTATTTCGTTGGTATGAGAGACCCCCCCCCCCATAAATAGAGAAGAAGGGTCTTGAAACACAGTAGAAACATTTCTTGCCTTCAAAAACCTCCACTTGCCAAATTTCGTTCCATTTGCTTGATTAGTTCTTGAGTTATGCAGAAACTTGTGTTTCATTTGTATGAGAGCCCCTCCTTCCAGAGAGAAGAGGGGTCTCAAACCACCATAGAAACATTTATTGCCTCCAGAAAACCCCACAAGCCAAATTTGGTTCCATTTGCTTGATTAGTTCTTGAGTAATGCTGAAACTTCTGTTTCATTTGTATGGGAGCCTCCCTTTCCAGAAAGGGGAGGGATCTTAAACTTCCATAGAAACATTTCTTGCTTTTAAAAACTCTCACTTGGTAAATTTTGTTCACTTGATTAGTTCTCGAGTTATGCAGAAATATGTCTTTCATTTGTATGGGAGTCTCCCCTTTCAGAGAAGGGAGGGGTCTATAAGTTTCAGACAGACAGACAGACAGACAGACAGACAGACAGACAGACAGACAGACAGACAGACAGACAGACAGACAGACAGACAGACAGACAGACAGACAGACAGACAGACAGACAGACAGACAGACAGACAGACAGACAGACAGACAGACAGACAGACAGACAGACAGACAGACAGACAGACAGACAGACAGACAGACAGACAGACAGACAGACAGACAGACAGACAGACAGACAGACAGACAGACAGACAGACAGACAGACAGACAGACAGACAGACAGACAGACAGACAGACAGACAGACAGACAGACAGACAGACAGACAGACAGACAGACAGACAGACAGACAGACAGACAGACAGACAGACAGACAGACAGACAGACAGACAGACAGACAGACAGACAGACAGACAGACAGACAGACAGACAGACAGACAGACAGACAGACAGACAGACAGACAGACAGACAGACAGACAGACAGACAGACAGACAGACAGACAGACAGACAGACAGACAGACAGACAGACAGACAGACAGACAGACAGACAGACAGACAGACAGACAGACAGACAGACAGACAGACAGACAGACAGACAGACAGACAGACAGACAGACAGACAGACAGACAGACAGACAGACAGACAGACAGACAGACAGACAGACAGACAGACAGACAGACAGACAGACAGACAGACAGACAGACAGACAGACAGACAGACAGACAGACAGACAGACAGACAGACAGACAGACAGACAGACAGACAGACAGACAGACAGACAGACAGACAGACAGACAGACAGACAGACAGACAGACAGACAGGCAGACAGACAGACCACTGTTTTTGGCCCTTGATCTCCCGTCATAGTCACACCTTTTGGGATTCGAACTCGTGACTTTGCCGTGAGAGGTATTGATGCTTACCAGGGGTCGCCCCCTCAACGGAATAGTTAGGATCACAGGTATGCGCAGTTTGATTTTGCCATTAAGAGGAATTGTACGACAATGCAAGTCCTGCACTGGTGGTGGCTTCCTATCACATCATATCACATCACAAAAAACACACAAATTGCACATTATATTCCAATTGTAGCTATTTATTTCAGATTCATGGGAAATGATTAAACAATTTACGAAGTCAAAACATAGTATTTGCATAAAAGTTTCGAATTTTGCGCTTAATTCCATCCATTAGAGTTTGTACAGACTCTTCAGATACCGTGGTCCTCTTGGTCTTTGTCCAAATTTGTAGAAAGTATTTGATATTTGAGCCCAATATCTCAGGATTGGACGTAACTCTGGACAACTTGGTGGATTTGCGGTCTTTGGTATAGTATTCACTTGATTTCCACTCCATCTCAGATTGCCAAATCGGGCCAGAGCAAAGGTTTTTCTTTGTGGTTTATAATTAGGGGTTGCAATCGCTTCTGCTAATTGTACCCTAAGTGACGAAAGATTTACTCTTTCCGCCATACGTGCAAATTATTTGCAAAACAAGGTATTTGTAAGGAATTTTTGATACCTTCTTCGTCCTGAAATGCTCAGCTGTAGTATTTATGGCCATAGCAGAATAGAAAACCAGCCCTGGAAGCTACTTGAAATCCTCCAGGAAATAAGCTTCATCGTCCATTACAACGCATGAAAACTTCGTCAAATATTCGGAGTACGAACGTCGAGCTTTGCTGTCAAGTTCTGTTTGTCGTTGCGATTTGGAACTGGTTTTACTTTATACGACTTCATCTTCAAACCCTGTTTGATTTGTGGACAAAACCAGATGTCATTCCTATTTTACGAGCCAACAGAGATGTTCGAGTTTTCCTTCAAAATTCACTTCACCTAACTTCCGTACAAGATCCGCTCGCGCACGTTTTTTTTTTTCATTCGTCGCCATCTTGAGCACTAAAAAAGGAATGCAAACACCATGCATATTCTTTTTAATCAAAGACACCCAGCTAACAGATGGGAAGATAAGTCTTTGTCCTGACACATAGATGGCGCTGCTAGAATTAAATCCATGTGATTTTTAGTTAGTGCTAACCTTCAAATGATACGTGTATAAATTTGACAACTGTCGGACCACTAGTTTGTGAGATATAGTGTTTTGAGTGAAGCAACTTTTGTTATTGTGAAAATAATGGATAAAAACCAGAGGACTGAAGAAAGCGTTAGTTCTTGAAGCCGTCCACTTTTGGTGTGGCATTAGTGACAATTTTAACATTTTGAGCTCGGTTCACAATGGATTGTGTGCGGAAGCGTAATAAAGATTGGACTCGGAAAAATACGACGCTTTGTTTTGGGTGTAACTTTTCATCGCGTTTGTAAAAATTAATGATTAATGATTAAAAAAAATGAAATTTTGAGTAATACTAGCTTAGAGTGTTATGTTTATGTGTGCAAAATGTTATTGCGATCTGTCAAGTAGTTTTCAAGATGCATTCGAAACAAGAAGAGCTACGCCAGCAAATCTTGGGCGCGGTGATCGATAATCCTGGTCAGTCGCACAGATGGATCGGCAAAAGGCTTGGAATGCACCATTCCACCGTGTCCCGCGTTGTGAAGATGTTGCAGGAGACGAAAACCATCGAGCGGCGCGCTGGAAGCGGCCGAAAACCGAAAACGAAATACCCAGAGAAGGCGCGGAAGATAAGGCAGTACTTTAAGAATAACCCGAACCTTTCCACCCGAGACGTGGCCAAAAAGGTCAATTCGTCGAAGTGGTTCGTCCAGCAGACTATGAAGCGGGCTGGGCTACGTGTCTAGTCAACTTATTGCTACATGAAGTCTGACAGTTTGACTGGCAACCCATTTTTCCCTTACCAATAAAAACAAATCTGTGGCCTCATCTGTTAGGGTATTGCTACTTGATATCTTGAGGGAAGCCATGTTTTTACACGCGTAAATGAGATGAAGTCGAACGTCTATCTGCGTATTTACTATCTTGTTACGTGAGGGAGAGAGGGAGTTGAAAATTGCCGAAAATTGCGTTACGTAATTATTAGAACGAATACTGGACACCTCTGATGAACTGTCACTGTACTCGTACCTATCAATCTGATCGAGTATCTGCTTGTTTTCGGATCTAAGATTCGTTTGCGGTGTTTTTACAAGTGCAAATTTCGAGTGAGGAGTGAAAGAAGGTTAGGCGATTTTTCAGCAATAGATGTAACAAGTGAATTTATTTTTGATTTTTCTTATTTTGATTTGCAGTAGTTCAAAATTTGTAATATATATTAAAAAGAATGGAATAAATACCTATGCTGAAAAACAAATACACGAAGGAACTCGATTCTGTCGATATCCGGAAAACCTACTCGCTAAAATCGATTATTCTGATACATGATAAGGAGCATCGAAGGTATTGCGATGAATAGCGCTCTGCTTTTTGAATCCAGCGCAATACATCCGACTCAAGGTATCTCATATAATTCTCGAGGCAAATCGATTTTCGGAAATAGATTTTCCAGATTTTGAGCGGTACGAGTATATTTTGTTTATAAATACCTAAGGTCTGTATCCGCAATAATCAAGACACCTCAAAACATGAATAAAACATACATTTCGTATTATATTTCCGTCGTAGTTGTTTATTTCAGATTCATGGGATGTGTTTTAACAATTTGTGAAGACAAAATATAGTTATTCGGTATTTGCATAACATTTTCGAACTTTGCGCTTAACTCCGTCCATTAGGGTTTGTACAGACTCTTCAGAAATCGTAGAAGCCGTCTTTTTCCAAATTTGCTGGAAGTGTTTGATGTCTTTGATTCCTTGCTTCTTTCCAGAATGCTTCCGCTTGATCAGAGCCCAATATCTCTCGATTGGTTGTAGCTCTGGGCAATTTGGTGGGTTTGAGGTTTTTGGTACAATGTTCACTTGATTTGCTTGGTACCACTCCATCACAGTTTTAGAAGCTGCTTGGAATCCTCCAGGACATAAGTTTCATCGTCCATAACTACGAATGAAAACTTCGTCAAATATTCGCAGTACAAACGTCGAGCCCGTGATTTTGCTGGCAAGTTCTGTTTGTCGTTGCGATTTGGAACTGTTTTTACTTTATACGACTTAAGTCCCAAACGTTGTTTTGATTTTTGGACAAAACCAGGCGACATCCCTATTTTACGAGACATCGTTCGAATGGAAAGATTGGGGTTTTTCGTTAATATCCTTTTCACCTTTCGGTCCATGACAGGATCAGCGCGTCCAATGTTTTTGTCACTTCTCGGTTTCCTCTCCACCGTCAAATGTTCCGAAAATGATTTGAGCACATCGTGAACAGTGAATTTAGGCAAATCCAATGTTTTTGCAAGGTCCCGTATTGACAAGTCAGGATTTGCCGTACGCCCGTACAAAATTCGCTCGCGCATTTGTTTTTCTTTCGTCGCCATCTTGAATACTAAACATGAAATGCAAACATCAATCATAGTCTTTCTCATCATAGACTCTCAGCTATACCACAGTGAAATTTTTCATTCCTACGTGCAATATTTCAAAAGTTGCAATGATTTGAAGGTGTCCGGATTAATTTGGATACAGACCTTACTCCTTGCACGAATATTTGGACATACGAAAGTTCGGCACAAAGTGGGTGCCGCGTGAGCTCACAATCGATCAAAAACAACAACGAGTTGACGATTCGGAGGAATGTTTGAAGCTGTTTAACGGCAATAAAGCCGAATTTTTGACAATGAATGAAACATGGCTCCATTCACTACCCTTTAGAGTTCAAACGAGTCAACGGAGTGGACTGCACGAGACGAACCCAATCCAAAGCTTGGAAAGACGCATCAGTCCGCCTGCAAGGTTTTGGCGTCCGCACGGAAAAAAATCCGTTCTCATATTCCAGAACAAAAAATCACGACATCGTGAACAAACATCAATTCCAAATATGTGACTTTCTACTCATAAACGTGATTCCTTAAATCCTATTTTCATGAAAAGAATCACGATGCCGTGAACTCAATTTATGTCTGTTTGGCATTTCGTAACACAATAAAAATGACTGGGAATCATGATCCTCGATCATAATAACGTGAACTCTGAAATCTATTTGCGTGATTTTGTTCCTCTTTTCGTGAACGTTGTTCGTGAACTGTCATTTTATAGTAACGCTTGTAAAAACTCTAGTCAGTCATTTTTGTGAGGTGTAAACGAAAGTGAAAGTTTTAAAATGATTTTAAATTGAGTACCTAGAGAAACATTTCGAAAGTGTTTCTTTACAACGGCAGGTGGGAATTGTTGGAACGCCGAACAAAGCAGCTGGATTTTTTATTGTCTTTGGTGGCGCAGAATACAAAGCCGATAATATTCATCATGCTATATGTTTATGCCTACAAGTATCGCTCGTATCAAATCTTAAGTATGCATCTTAAGTATGCAGTAATCTTAAGGATTGTAAAACAGTCTGGATGTTCATACAATCATATTTATTCATATTTATTATATTTGCCTCAATTCTAGAAATGCTGAAAGTGACTCAAAATGTTATCAGAAGCATTTCTTAACTTAACGACCTAGTCTAACCGAATGTATAGTTTATAAGAATCCTAAATTTATCTTTTCTTGTTTAACGACAATTTTATTCAATGATTATTCCTTTTTATATGTTTTTAATTCTTACCTACAATAAAATGCAATACGCATGCATGCGTATAATCGAATACCTTTAGTATTTTTTCTACTCCTCATGCGAAAGTATATTCTCATGTTCTTTTATTAATTCGTGATTTTTGTTCTTATATTCATGAACAAAAATATCGTTCCAAATACAGTCCGTGAACTACGTGGCTGCTTTTGTGAAGTGTATCACGATATAAATCCGATTTCGGAAACATTAATCATGAATACGTGAACTAAATCATGTTTACCAAGAAAAGTTTTCACGTTTTCATGACACACGTTGCATGCAACTACGTTACTCTAGCGTTTTATTAATTTTGCGCAACAAAGTTCACGTATTCAAGACTTTTGTTCATGGTGTATTTTCGTAAATGAAATTTTGACTTGTTCTGAAATTCGTGACTCGAGGTTGACGTATTCCGGAACGATTTTTTATCCGTGCGTAGTCTGGGATGCACATGGAATAATTTTCATCGACTATCTTGAAAAGGGAAAAACCATCAACAGCGACTATAACATAGCATTATTGGAGCGTTTGAAGAGCGAAATCACGGAAAAACGGCCACATTTGAACAAGAAGAAAGAACTGTTTCACCAGGAAATGCAGTGGTAAAAAAAAATGAAAAAGATGGGGAAAGGGCGAAGGGGGTTTTGAATTGCTTCCCCTTCCCCGTTTTTTCGATTGGCCCCTGGGACTTTTCTTGTGGGGTTAAAAAAAATGGAGGGGAAAAAAATTTGGGGCAAGGAAAAAGGTTGGAGGGGAGGGGGTTTTTTGGGGGAAAAAAAAAGGGTGTGTGTGTGTGTGTGTGTGTTTACAATCTAATTCCCACTGTCTGGCAGCGGTATTATGGATAGAATCTTCCTGCAACTGTTTCATATTTGCTGTTTACAGTTGCAAAAAGCTTAAATCCGGGGATTAGAAGGTGACAGCTCTACCGCGACTCCAATAGCCCATTTCAAGAACGCAAGCATTCCGAAGCTATCTTCGTGCACAATAAGCCCCGCTCCAGTATTGACATACTGAAACTTTCAATCAAGCGTATGTGCAATGCTTGATTGACGCGTATTTAGTGATTCACAATATATATATATATATTTTTTTTATTTTTTTGGCTTGAATTTTACTTACCACAAAACTTAGTTTAGTTTAGTTGTACTACGAGAAGACATACATATATTTACGTTACCGATAACTATCCATAGTCTGTATGGTATAAATGCTTGTACCTGCCACGAACGATACAATGTCCTCCCACGAACCGTTCACATCCAGGAAGATAAAATTGATGACTCCAGCGAAGTACAAACGTCTGCACATCACTCGTTCGGCAGCGCAAGGATCATCGGCCTAGGATGCCGGAACCGATCCCTGTACTGACGTTTGAAACCTTCCTTAAGCATCAGAACGAACACTCTTTTCGTGCTCAACCGCTTGTACCTCTTGGAAATAGGTGTAATCCAGCTTGGTTTTCAAACTGGGAACGGTAGCACACGCGAATAGCACAAACCACTCCGATGTTTCTGCCACTTCCTGGGGAGTACCTGATCGGTGCTGTCGGAACGCACGACCTTACGCCATCTGAACACGTAGCGTTCATCAAAGGGTTTCCGCGATAAAGATTTTTGCGAGAACATCCTTTCCAGTTCAGTCCCACTCTTTCAAGTTTCTCACTTAGCACGGCTCATTTCCTGATACACAAAAATCACTCTGCACAGTTTTCTTACGCTTCAAAATCAAGTTTTTTCTCGTCACAAGACATTATCCACCTTCCGACGGCCAGCTGAATTGAAGACCAGAAGAAGACACGTAACTCTGATTTCGAAATTTAAAATCACGGTAGAACAAAAAAATCGTGACAGCTCACGAAAAATAAACCGTCCACGCCCACAGCATTCTGCGATTCTTGAGGCTAAAGACAAATCGTACTCCAAAAATGGAATCGAAAAGTTGGAAGATTGCATTAATCGCTGTATCGCCCTCAAGGGGAACTTCGTTTGTAAAAAAAATTTATTTTTTTCAAAAAAAAAAATTTTTTTTTTTTTAGAACAAAGACTTATCTACCCAACTGTTGTAGCTCAGTGAAACTTTTTTTTTATTTCTACGTGCAAAATTTCAAAAGTAACAGCGATTTGAAGATATCCGGATTAATGTGGATGTACATCTTAGTAGTAGCCTAAGTGGTTTATCCTTTGGAACGGTAGGATAACAGCAGAGGAAAAGCAGTTGTGAGGAAGCAGTGGCACCGACGATAAAATTATAAACAAAGTAAAAGTTATTTTATTGTTTCTAGATATTTCTTTCTACTTGAGACCAGCCATTTGTACCCCGTTTGCCAACTTTTGCCTGAAAGCAAGCCGAACATTTCTTTTCAGTTTCTCAAGAAAAAAAAGAACACAAAACATGGTACGTAATCGTCAAGTAATCTTTTATTACACTCTAAACCTCTGGTGCAACATTGTACTGCCAATCCTATTTATAATCAACAAACGGACAGCATTGTCCCGATGCATCCTTCAATCCCAGTAAATCCCACTTCTGCAAAACCAACCCCTTTATACAGTGCCGTTAAAAGTTGCTCCACAAACTTGCATATAGCTTTTGCTTTGTCTAAAATACACACATCTTTGATTTACAATAAATTTGATACTTTCCTCTGATATGACCTAGATATGCTCGCTACAGTATGATATAGTAGTAGTAGTTGGTTTCCGTTCAGAAAATCCGTTCCCTTCTCCGCACATTTATTGTCTCTACACACATCCCATCATGCATTAAGCTACCAGCAATACTTTTGAATCTTTAGCCACCCCCGCCCGTCGGTGCAGGTTTCACACCGAAGTCGGCAGAGGACTGCGCGGGATTTCCTCGATCGCCAACGAGGTGGACAGTTCCCCGCTGAAGGCACAGTCCAGGGCCGACGGTACGACCACGTCGGTCCGCTCGACAAAGTGACGCTCCCGGTAGGCCATCTTGACGTAGCTGTGAGCCGGTGAAGATTCCTCCGCGTCCGGAACGCTGACGAAGGCATTGAATGCTGCCGCCTGTTGCTGTTGCACCGGTGGAAGCGGCGCTGGAGGCGGGATGTCCTCGTAGTTCGGATTGGTTACCGACAGGATTCCGTAGCGGCCACCCTCACCATCCTTCAGGCTGCGGTACGTTCCCCGGCGGGACTTCTGACTGCGTGGAGCGGAGTAAAGCTTCAGGATTTTGCAGTTACACGACACCAGCATTGCTATCACCAGGCCCTGTGATGGGATGGAGAGAAAAGAGAGAGAGAGAGAGAGAGAGAGAGAGAGAGAGAGAGAGAGAGAAAAGGATAATAATCAGAATTCGGCTAAATCGATTGTGATGATGGGGTCAGGCGTGGGAGGAATTTGATACGAATCGGCAATCAGATTTGATTGCTGGTGCTTAAAATTTACGATTGGCTGGTGATGGAATTTTTCGCTGTGATGACAATAGATGGTATCGAGCGATAACATAGAGGACGAATTGAATGGCAAATGGTTTCGCCGTTATCATCTTTCGGCTGTTTGAGAGGTAAGTTTGTTGTTTCATGTTCGTACAATTCGACATAGTAGAATGTAGCGATATAAAATGCAATGCAATTTCTTGCAAGTACGGAGCTCACGTCACTTGTTCATACCACTTATAAGAAATTGTAGAATTCCAAAAACAATACTTAAGTTCGTGAAAAGTCGGAAACATCAGGTTCGTTCTGTTAGTGCTCTACAATTTGATTTTCAGATAAATCAGAAAACATCACAGGTAATGAATTCAAAGATGATTGCGGACAAGATACGGATAGAACGTCTCAAGCGCTTGCTAAACGGATGACGAAAACGCGTCACTTTAACAATCAATGGCATCTATGCTTCACCAATTAAGTACTTCGTCGTTATCAGCACCAACGGGGGAATATAACACTTTGAATGAATAAACAACGTTGGAATTCAAAGCGTACGATATAACGTAAGCGTAAAGAATGTGCACACCAAAAAGTTGTCGTCGGAAATGCCCTAATGCAGTCTTCTCCGTGTACGCTTTGCTAATCCGATCACTACTACATGAATATTAATGTATGTGTGCTATGATGAAGACGTCGTTTGGCTACAGTAACCTTTATTCAGTAAAATGGCGTCGAATCAAGAACGCGTGCGCGAAGCAATTTTGCACAAAAGAGTGGAAAATCCAGATATGTCGCACGGCGATATTGCCAAGTCATTAAAAATCGCAAAATCGACGGTTACTAAAGTGCTAAAAAACTTTCAGCAGCGCTTAACTTTAAAGAGAAAGGTCGGTTCCGGAGGTAACCATGATTCTCGTTTCGTCGCGGAGAGGAAGAAAGTGATTAAAGAATTTAAGAAGAAACCGAATATCTCCGTTCGTGATGTGGCGAAAAAAGTGAAAATGTCTCCATCGTTCGTCCAGAAAGTGAAGAAAAGTGCAGGCTTGAAATCATTCAAAGTAGGTGTTGCTCCAAATCGTAACGACAGCCAGAACAAGAGCGCAAAATCTCGATCGAGAAAATTATATGACACTATGCTGAAGGAATACGACTGCATAATATTGGACGACGAAACATATTGCAAAGCTGACTTTAAGCAGATACCGGGACTACAGTTTTATACCTCGTTGCAAAGAGGAAATGTTGCTGATCGTTTTAAGCAAAAAAAATTGTCGAAGTTCCCAAAAAAATACCTCGTATGGCAGGCAATATGTGGATGCGGTCTCAGAAGCGACATCTTCATCACGACTGGCACTCTAAATGGACAAATTTACGTAAAATAGTGTCTGAATAAACGACTGTTGCCGTTCATTCGGGAACACAACGGTTCGGTGCTGTTCTGGCCTGACCTGGCATCTTGCCACTATGGAAAACTGGCTAAGGATTGGTACATTGCTAATGGTGTAAATATTGTCCCAAATTATTGCAATCGGCCAAATTCGCCAGAACTCCGTCCGATCGAAAAGTATTGGGCCCCGGTCAAGGGGAATCTTCGAAAAACAAATAGCGTAGCAATTGATGAGAAAAGCTTCAGGCGTAACTGGCAGAAAGCTGCAAAATTGGTGACGGATGACACTGTGCAAAAACTGATGGAAGGTGTCAAACGAAAGGTGCGGGCATTTGGATATAACAGGTCAAATTGACTTAACTGTATATGTTTTATATTTGTATTTTTATGAAGTCTTAAATGAATGATTTACTTTTGATTTTCTTATATTTTCCATTTAATACCACTAATTTCCCGTTGACTACTATTTGGTGTGCAAATTCTTTATTTGCCACGGCAGCTTTGCAGAATGCATGCTTGATCAAGGGTGCAAATGAAAACCTTGTTGTCGATCACATAAAAGATCTATCGGGCACAGGAAAAAGTCACGAAGACGATTGATATGGAATTGAATAAGTGGATGAAATAAGTAGATGACATGGAATTAAATATGTACACAGATAAAAAGAAACATTGAATTTTAGGCGTTATGTGATGCACATGAAGGGAATGCTAGATATGGCAGAAAATAATGGTACACACTTAAATTCGATTTTGCTGCTCGGTAAAAAATTTGACGAAATATTTCGGTAAACATTAAATATTACCGATTTTTCGGTAAATATACATAATTTTACCGTAATATTGTAACACTTTACCAAACGATCTGTAATGTTATATTTTATTTACCGTATTCGGTAGAAAAAAATACAATTCATACGGTAAAAACAAACAATCACTGAATACGGTAAGCACTTTACCGAACAAAACGTAAAATGGACTCTGAAATACCGAAGCCCGGTAAAGTATTATTAACTGTCAAACTGTCAGCCATTTTCTATGAAGTCTCGTGGTTCAAGTGATCGGTTGTGTTCCAGAAGGTTATTTTGAAATTAGTTAATTTTAAATATTCCTTTTAAAACAATTTACAACTATTTCATCAGGCTAGCTATAAATGTTTTTAATGTGCTGATTACACGATTCAATGTAAAAGTGGATTTATATACGAAATGATACACATTCAAAATATATTTTCTTTATTGTATCCATCCACAGGTAGAAGACAACTTCACTGATGCATCCAGTGCAGCCGACACTCATCGTTCGTGATCCCATTCTAAACGTATTCCGTTGATTGCGCCATATGCTGAAAAGACCTCAAGTCTAGGTAGGAATCGAATGAATAAATAAGAAAATATACAAATAAAAACAAATATACTATTGTTTAATAAAATTTTGATTGTTGTTTTTGTTTTTTTATTAATGACAAAGATAAAAGCAAAAAAAAAAAAACAAAAACGTTTTGGTTCCGGACACAACAAATTACCGAACGGTGGGTTTTTTTTTTTGTATTTTTAAAAAATTGTGGTGCAGAAGGTGCAGTAATTGTTTTAATTACCGAACAGATTACCGAACGTTCTGTTGTTGAAAGGTTGGTAAAAAATTTCAAAATTTTGTAAATATTTTTTGTGTTTATTTTTTGGTGTAATTTTGAGAGATAGCGTGTAGTGTTGTCTGTTGTATTATGTATTTTATGTTGTTGTTGGGGGTGGAAGTTTCTTTTTATTTTTGTGTTTCGCCTTGTAATTGTGGGGGGGAAAGGGGGGGTGTTTGTGTGTTGTTATTTTTTTTTTTTTTTTTTGTGTGGAGGGGGTTATGTTTTTGTTATGTGGATAAAAGTTTTTATGAACCTAGTTACTGGCATCATTGCCATATAACAAAGTTGTGTTCTTCAATTGATTCGTGTCATAAATTTATTACTGTTTTCGCCGAAATCATACCTCGCAATCCGGTTTTCCCACCACATCAAATCGCCCCCAGCTGCCCAATCTACCCGCCAAAAGAATTATTTGCACCATCCAGACAGGTAGGATTAGTGAACATAATTTGTTTTCCGAGTCGGCATGAGTGTGATTTGAGTAAACCGTGCTCCACCATTGCCCCATATCAAAATCTTCCACCTTGCCTCTCTTCACTTGTACTGTTGTAATCTTGCCGGCCTCCGAATCAACATTAAAACATTCATCAGCCGTCCAACAATTCGACCCAGCAACGTACGAAATTACATTTACATAGCACTAAGGGGCTATGCATAAACCACGTAGACTTTTTTGGGGGGAGGCACAGTGGCCGGAAGCCGGACAAAACCTCAAAAATTGACTTCAATTTTTTATTTTTCTAATATTTTTTCTCTTTTTATAAATACTTCAACTAAGAAAAACACAAATTTTCTAGTCATTTGGTCAAAAATTGAGTCTTGTGGATTTTTTAAAAGTTGAGGTTTTGTGTGATAGTTTATTATTTTTTATTATCATTATTTTATGAGCTTTCTTCATAAGCTCGTAGCAAAACTTAGGAAGATTTGGATAATCTGACAATATTGTGGGTGTTTTTGGGCATAAATAACCATTATATTTCAGGGTTTGTTTGGAGTCCAATCACACAATTATAATGGTTTTACAGCATGCAAAAATATTTATTTTTATGAAATTTTGGAGAAAAACTTCGTATTTAGGAGAGCTAGTACTTTTTCAGGAAACATCAGAAAACGACGCCGTATCCCGGATCTGACGCGAAATTTTGTCCAGTTTTTGGGTATATAGGCCACTGTCTGTGCATTTTGGCGCTAAGCGCGAATTTTTTTTTATCAAGTCACCATGGAGACGCATGGTTGTCGAGGAAGCGAAATAGTTTAAAGTTTATGTTTTATGTTAACATAATTAACATTGTCATCTGAATACTGACTACTTAGTGTAACCCTTATTCTGGTAAGACAGAGGCCGTCAATAAACCACGTGGTTATAGGGGGAGGAGGGAGGGCCTCATGACCAACCAATTTTTGATTTTTTTTATAGACAAAAGACCACAAGGAGGTGGGTATTACTCATCAGATAACAAAACAGGGAGGAGGAGAGGAGGAGAGTGATGACTAAGAATGATTTAACCTTCATTTGTTCAGGCATTTATTTTTGGAGAGGTTTCATAACCGGAAAACCCGAATTAATCCACCGATGGTGAGACTGAACCCTTTTTACACTCCACCAGAATTACGAACTCAAATGTGGCCAATATGGATACATATTTTCATCAGAAATTCCAGGAAGAACCAGGAATATTCGATATGTCATAAAGGGCGAACACGAAATTATTGCGACACCGAAAATGTCATGCCAATTTTCTTATAATGTTTAGAATCAAATCAAAATTTTAGGGTAGTTTTATACATATATTTACTTCAAAAATCAAAAGAAAAGTTAATCGATGGAGCCTTGAGTGTACAATTGAACGCATTTTCGCTTGATGCCCTCCATTGAAGTCTTTACAGTGTCATCCGGTACCAGTTTCTCAGTTTTTTTTTCCATTTTCTTAACATGTCCTTCTCGTCTTTGACTGTCTTCTTGCTCTTCCGAAGTTCCCCCTTCATCATTGCCCAGTACTGCTCCACCGGGCGCAGCTCCGGACAGTTTGGCGGATTCGTGTCCTTTGGAACAAAATGGACAGAATTGGCCTCATACCACTCCAGGACACTTTTAGAATAGTGGCATGATGCCAAATCTGGCCAAAATAGCGGAGTTTCGTCGTGCTGCTGCAAGAACGGCAAAAGGCGCTTCTCGACTCGACACTCAGATTTGTAGATCTCGCCATTTACTGTGCCCTTTGTCACGAAAGGCTCACTCCTCAGTCCGCAAGAGCAGATGGCTTGCCAAATGAGATATTTGGAGGCGAACTTCGACATTTTCTTCTTCTTAAATTTGTTGTCCACATAGAACTTGCTCTTGCCGGTGAAAAACTCCAACCCCGGAATTTGCTTAAAATCGGCTTTTATATACGTTGCGTCGTCCATCACACAGCAGCCATATTTTGTCAGCATCTTCTCGTAGAGCTTCCGTGCCCGAGTTTTAGCCGTCGATTGTTGCCGCTCATCGCGGTTTGGGAAGTTCTGTACCTTGTATGTATGTAGTCCAGCTCTCTTCTTTGCATTCTGGACGTAGCTCTGCGACATGCCGATCTTTTTAGCCAAATCACGGCTTGAGACGTTGGGATTTCCTTTAATCATCCGCTTCACCTTTCCCTCCGTCTTTTTGTTCTCCGGTCCCGGTTTTCTTCCAGCTCCTTTGCCGTGGTCCAACGTCAACCGCTCCTGGAACCGCTTCAACACTCTGGAGACGGTTGAATGGTGAATGTTCAACATTTTTCCCAACTGCCGGTGCGACAGGTCAGGAAATTCCAGGTGTTTGGAAAGAATTTGTTCTCTCAACTCGCGTTGGTTCACCTCCATTTTCGTTGAATCGAAAAACACGACTTCGAGTTTGACAGCATGTAAACAATACACATCAATGAGAAAGTGTGCAAAATTTGGTTGATTTTTACCCAATGGTAAAAAAGTTATGCCCTGTTGAATGTGTCGCAATAATTTCGTGTTCGCCCTTTACATTCAGTTTATAAAATGAACTATTTGTCAATCCTGAACGTATTGTTCATCGTTATGATTAAAATATTGCCATTAATAGTCTTCAACGTCCTGTTTATGTTAGTTATATAAAAGGTGAAATTACATAAATATTAGATGTTTCTTATAATCAGTCCATAGAATGAATTATTAGATAATCCTAAACATCAATTTTGATTATCAATATGGATTTAAGATGCCTATAAAGTACAGGGTGCGGTAGAAAATAATGCGAAAATATGTTTTATTTCTTTCAAATCCCATTTTCAACTAATTCAAGCAATAATATCAACATTTTCGAGTTCAGTTATCTTTATAAATTCCTTTTAAACAAATTTATTCAATGTGTCCTCCATTTTTTTTAATAAATTCCTGGAGCGGAGGCGGAAAGCAAACCTTCGGACGTAGTCCTCCGACATTGACTGCCATGTGCGTGTTATGGTTGACTTCAGGGTTTTCACACTAGGGTGTAATGTTTTGCAGGCTCGTGCTTCAACATATGCCCAAATCGAATAATCCAACGGATTAAGATCTGGACTGCTAGGGGGCCACAAATCCTTCGGCCAAAACTTCATGTTATCGTTCAACCATTGTTGGGTTCGATTGGACGTGTGACACGGCACTCCATCCTGCTGTAGGGCAACGTTTTGGTCCTAGGAGAAGTTGGTCTTCACCCAGGGAAGCACTTGGTCCTTTAAAATACCGATTTTAACTCCAGCATCATTAAAAACAGGTAGCATTTTCAAACCGTTGGACGCCACCAAGCCAAACATCATCCCACCAGCCGGGTGTTTGGAATGAAATTTGAATTTCACTTTTTCCGGAACGTTCTCCATTTTCTGCGGTGAAATGAACCGGTCTGTGCGGCTGTTGGCCACAGCATCGATGCTGAAAAGCTTTTCTAAATATATTTTTTTTTTTTTGCCGAAAGCTACAACGTCCGCTTCCCGGCTTCCGCTGCTTAGGACCATCCTGCAGGGACTTTTTAATGCGGTAAACTGTTGCCAAATGGCACCCTACCACCTTGGCAATCTCTTTCGGCTTCTTCTGGGCGAGCAACAATCTGGTGATTTTGACGAATTTGCAATAAAACAAATAGAATGTTTGGATGCAGCACTTGAAAGTAAACATAAACAAATACACTTTCGACAGAAATTAGTCACTAGCTAAACGAATGAACCCAATACTCAAGTTTGAACATTTTCGCATTATTTTCTGCCGCACCCTGTACATGTTCGAGCCAATCGATCCTGCACTAATTCTAGAGTTGCATTATGTGGCTAGTCCGCTGTATGTGCTATACAACGTACGAGATGCGACACAATAGAATGCAAGCGGTATCGAGTGGGGTGAGTGGTCTTGTTCGGTTTTGAACTGCAACGAGTATATTGTCATCTCACAATTATGTATGTGCTCTCAGGTATTGTTTTGGTCATATCTCCAAGAAGGATTATCCAATCATAATGACATTTTGACCAGTTTTTTGAAGATCTTATAGCTTTGATTTAGCACCAAACTAAAATCGGTACACAAATAGCTCAGTATGTAATCGAACACAAAACTATTTGATTACTATTATTAAAGGTTGTCAAGTACTGTTTAGTTCATATCTTCGCAACGAAATGTCAAATTGAAAAAAATGAATGGCGTTCTATTGGAATGTTGCAGCTTTCATTTGCCGTGAGCAGAACTGAAATCGGTTCACAAACGGCTGAGAAACCGATGTGACATTATTTGTATAACACACACACACACACACACACACACACACACACACACACACACACACACACACACACACACACACACACACACACACACACACACACACACACACACACACACACACACACACACACACACACACACACACACACACACACACACACACACACACACACACACACACACACACACACACATGTGCTCAGTTCGTCGAGCTGTGACGAATGGTATATGGCACTCGGCCCTCTGTGCCTAGGATAAAAAGCCGAGTTTGAGCGATCTTAAAACCCTTCTTTTGGTGTAAGAAGGGTAAAAAGTGATTTAAGAGCTTAGAAAAGCAGTTTGAGTAGCGTTTAAACAATCACATACGTAATTTCGGACGCGAAAAAATTTTTAAAATTTAACTTTTATTTCTACAAACAACCATTTATTAAACAAACTTACATTTATTCATCACAATCTTGACCATAGTCTACGCTTCATACAAAATTTCAAAAAATTGTACGAAAAAAAGTCTACGAGGGGGGAGGGGGTCGGAGATTTTCAAATGAGTCTACGTGGTTTATGAACCGGCCCTAATTGTACTCATCTGTACCATTCAAGGCAATATAGCATACGTGTTCCTACTCTTCTTCTGACTCTGCTATCCGAAATAATCATTCGGGGCCAAGCTTGAATAACCGGCAATTTACGATCCTGAAGGTAAACAATAGAGTGTCAGCTAAAACCGACTTTTCGAATTTCAAAAAGAGTAGTGCTCAAAAGAAGCCCCCATGCAAAATTTGAGCTAAATCGGATTTCGTTAAATGGACCCCAATACGGTCATAGTTTGACATTATTATCCTAAACTTTAGACTTATTTTTGAAAATCTCAGACCCCACCCAGACCTCACCCCTCGTAGACTTTTCTTCAAACCATTTTTTGAAATTTTGTATAAAGCGTAGACTTTGGTCAACCACCCCCTCCTCCCAAAAAAAGTCTACGTGGTTTATGCATAGCCCCTGAAAAATTTCTAAAGGTAGGAGGGGTACATGAAATTCCTGAAATCGAAGTTTTTATTTTAGTTTAGTTCTTTAATTATTTTTTTTTAAAAGAAACCCAAAATTGTTGACATTTGATTTGTGATATTTCATCC
Organism: Aedes koreicus; assembly: GCA_024533555.2. NCBI lineage: Eukaryota > Metazoa > Arthropoda > Insecta > Diptera > Culicidae > Aedes > Aedes koreicus. The sequence goes on from JAHHFK020005135.1 coordinate 27,750, forward strand.
GGGTGGCTCATTCCTCTCTCATCGTAAGACACTGTTTGAATGTGGTATTTCATTTGGCCGATTTCTTTATTTTCCATTAGGGTGGCTCTTTAATTAGGAAAATAAAACAAATTAAGAGTATTTGCAGCAAATTTAACCAGCAACATTTTTCGTAAATTTTGAAACCATGATTTTCCGCAAAACATTCGTTCTTTTTCATTACGGTGTCATTTTAATAATTTTAACCGATTTATATCCAAAGATCATGGTACGGACAACCATTTTATCCTTGCATAATGTTCGACGAAAAATGCAGGGATAACTTAGTAAGGGTTGTTCGCGACAAAATCTGGGCAAATTAAATTTGGAATAAAACAAATTTGCTGTTAGTTCAATCCAAGATGCGATTTTCATTCATTTAATTGTGGATTATTAGTCATCTTAAAACTAATAACAGTTACTTAATTAGGCTGCATGAAGAAACTACGAGCTTTTGAGTTTACTCCAGCCATTAGGGTCTGTGCAGACTTCTCCGCAACCGATTTAGCTGCTTTTGTCCAGGATTTTCAAAAAATTTCTATACACTGAGCGAACAAATCGAGAGGAATTCATAGGAATGTCATATGGAAATTTGCCAGATGACATTATTGCAAATTTCATACGATTCTCTAATGGAAAGAAGTCCGTAGGACGATCGTATGAAAATTTTCCTCACGGAAAAAAAAAGCTACAATCGGGATTCGAACCATAAACCTCGGGATCCAGAGACGAGCCACAATCCTACGAGACTATACACGCAGAGTAAATTATAATGTTTTCATTATCGATCGTGCAATAAACCATATGTAAAAATCTCTTATGTGCTTAAAGCACTTTTAGTTTAGTTTGTTTTGTGAAATTTCATGTTGGGTAAAGCGAATATAGCTGGCAATTCCTTAAATCATAAAATCAGAAAAAATAAACCATGAAAACTGCATTTAATAAAAAATTGATCAAAAGGAACGGTGTTGCATCCATGAATAGACTCAATTTGATGCTTATAGACCAATATTACACCGTTTCCAATACATTCTCATCCAAAATAAAACTCTATTTATTTCAAAACGATAATCTAGATTTTATAGATAACTTTACCCATTATATTGCAATATAATACTGATCAACTACAGCATATGTTTTGGAGTAACACCGCCTTAATCCTTCTTGACGAGACTATACACGCAGACGTTTTTCGAACCCGTCACAGGCGGCACGCACGACTTCCATCGGCATTTCGTTCCAAATTCGTTTGAGACCGGTAAAGCACTCCTCGTATTTTCTCATGAAAATACAGGAGCTTCTAAGTGCTTTATCTCCGCGTTATTTTACCAACACCTTTGTATGGGTCCCTTCTCATTGTTCAATTCTGGGCAATGAGAAAACGGACTCGCTTGCAAAGGTGGGCGCTATAGAAGGCGATATTTATGATCGACAAATCGCCTTCAATGAATTTTTCCTATTTTTCGCCAACAGTCACTCGTCAGCTGGCAGCATAAATGGAGTAAAGGAGATTTGGGGCGATGGCAACATTCTATCATCCCAAAGGTGTCGAAGAAATCTTGGTTTGGAGGGATGGATGTGGGTCGAGACTTCATTCGTGTGATGTCTCGCCTCATGTCCAATCATTATTCTTTGAACGCCCATTTATACCGTGTTGGGCTGAGCGACAGCAATCTCTGTGAATGTGGACAAGGTTACTAGGACGCAGATCACATTATTTGGTCTTGTGTTGAGCATCGTGGAGTCAGATCGGAGCTTAATGATTCCCTTTGGGCTCGAGGTAGACAACCCAATGTGCTAATTCGGAATATTTTGGCTTTGCGTGATTTGGAGTACATGAGATTCATTTATGTGTTTTTGACTATCATTAGCTTTAGATTGTAGTTAGTTTAACCTGTATGTTTATTATAAGTGTTTTTTATCGGCGTGTGTGTTTTTTTTTCTTTTTCAAAAAATGTTCAAGTCAAAAGAAATCCATACTCTGTATAGTTATAAGTGTTAAGACAATTGAGAATTTAAAATTAATGTGTTATGTAAACCATACTTTAAATTCCCGCCCATCTTCCCATCCGTAATTTGTAATTACTATTAACTTCGAGACGGCCGCGAGTAATCGGCTCTATCCTCTTAACTTTAGTTTTAAGATAAATGATGTATAAAAATATGAAAACTTGGCTCTGTAAAGTTGATTAGATTGAGCCTGTAAAAATAAATGATTAATAAAAAAAAAAGAGATAATAAAAATGTAATCGATCGTTGCATATTAGGCTGAGTCAAGGGACACATACCCTTCGTACGTGAATTCGATTTTTCATTTTTTTTAAAAGTGTTCAAGTGAAGTGAGTCCTCCATTAGCTCAGTTGGTAAAGGCGCGGCTACAAAGCAACACCATGCTGGAGGTGGCTGGGTTCCATTCCCGGTCTGGTCTAGGAATTTTTCGTCAAGAAAAAATATCTTGACTTCCTGGGCATAGGGTATGACTGTACTTGCCACCCAATCATACTAATGCAAAAATGGTACCTGGCATCGAAAGCTCTTATTTAATAACTGTGGAAGTGCATTTAGAACACTAAGTTTAGAGCAAAGTATACGATAATTGCGAAAGCAATAAGCTTGAAACGCTAAGAAAGAAGTGATGTGTTAGTTTAAATTTTCCTAGTTTTCCAATCATTTCAATTTGATTTGATAATCAAATATGTCACATGTGCTGTTCAACAAGCGGTGCCATAATTTACAGCAGAATGTTGCTTTTGCTGTGTTAAGTGTCGTTTTCTTCAACACACAAGTCTAAAATATCAAGATAATTTTCCGCTTCAAATTGTGAATGTCGAACGGAAACGATTAAATGTGTCGGCGCCTAAAAGTCAGAAGTTGTACTATGCTACTATCATGTATCATGTGTATTTCTAGCCGGCATCATAGACGTCGAAACGAGCAAACAAGTTCAACAATGTGTACACATATGCTCCCGGACGATGATACCAGCATCCACCAGGCAATATGTGGCACAATGACAATCGCTCGGTGCAAGTCTTTGGCACGGCAAATCATATCTATAACCTAAGGAAGTTGACATGCTGTTTCTATTTGTGTTTAAGCCTTGCTTTGTTTTGTGTGAATTCTACGTATAAATTGAGTTGTTTGCAGTTGTAGGTTTTGTTCGGGGGATGTCAAGGGGTGGAAAATTGTTACCATCCAACGTATGATTGACTGCAAGATGTAGGTGTAACTGTGACATATGTTATAATATGACATGACAATGTTTTATTACAATGCAAATGATATAAATTTCCAGGTGGAACTTTCAGCTGCATATTTTCCATGAGAAGTCCACCAATATAGGAACCTTAGACTGCTCGCGCAGCTTGGAATAATTAAGCCTCGACAACTTAATCAAAACGACGTATCTGATTTTGTGAACAAAGAGGTGAACAAAGAATGAAACGTGAATTTCTCCAAACAGCAACCATATGAAAACTAGCATCTCAACTATGTTAGGGAACTTTTATTGCTTCTGGTCCTTGTTTACGTTGAAGTGCTAAAAGTTTCAATAATTTCATGTTTGAATCTTTGAATTCCTCTTTTTTTTTACAAAATCAGAAACGTAAATTTGGATAAGTTGTCGAGAAATATGCTGATTTACAGAAATCGTAACATGCATTGAACTTTCACAACAAAGAAGAAGCTGTCAAACGTTCCAATTTATACAACCAAACTTCCGCTGTAAAGGGTGATACGGTCAAAATTTGGTCAAGGGAAAACGCGTGTAAATCGGTGAAATCGTTTATTTAAAAAATCAAATTAAATTTCTTTTTCAAGTTCAATTAGTATAAAATTCAGAAAAAATATTCAGTTAGGCTTCCGCTTTTCCAAATCCGAATTGCCGAGCCTTACGCTTGACCCCTGCGATCAGATTTTGTACAGCCACCTTGTCCACCTTCTTCGCCGCAGAAAGCCAGTTTGCCTTGAACTGCTGCTCGTCCTTAGCAGTTTTTTTGGTCTTCTTTAGGTTCTTGTCCTTGGGAACCACCTGCACGTTGTTGGCGGCGTACCACTCCATGGCCTTTTTACCGTAATGGCAAGATGCCAAATCCGGCCAAATCCGGCCAAAACAGTACGGAACAACCGTGTTTCTTCAGGAAAGGCAGCAGACGTTTATTCAAACACTCTTTCACGTAAATTTCTTGGTTGACAGTCCCGGAAGCTATGAAAATGCTGCTTTTCAAGCCACAGGTACAGATGGCTTGCCAAACCAGATATTTCTTTGCGAACTTTGACAGTTTCGTGTGCTTGAAAATATCTGCTACCTTTCCCCTTCCTTTTGCCGTATAAAACTCCTGTCCCGGAAGCTGCTTGTAGTCGGCTTTGACGTAGGTTTCGTCGTCCATTACCACGCAGTCAAACTTCGTCAGCATCGTCGTGTACAGCCTCCGGGATCGCGCTTTGGCCGTCGTATTTTGTTTATCATCGCGATTTGGAGTCACTACCTTCTTGTAAGTCGATAGTCCGGCTCTTTTTTTGGCTCGATGCACGGTTGTAGACGATACACCCAGCTTATTTGCGGCATCTCGGAGAGATAGGTTAGGGTTTCGCTTGAAACTACCGGCAACTCTCTTTGTCGTCTCAGCGGCTTCCGGTTTTCGATTTCCCCCCGATCCAGACTTCCTGGCTGTCGACAAACGTTCCCCAAACACTTTAATTACATTTGTAACGGTTGATTTGGCAACTTTTAGCGATTTTGCCAACTTTGCGTGCGAGTAGCTCGGATTTTCGCGATGCGCGAGCAAAATTTTGATACGCTGCTCTTCTTGCTTGGATGGCATTTTGACAACTGAAGAGTGAATTCCAAAATCAAAATAGGAGCAACATTCTCCACACACACCTTCAAAATGAGGGTTGTTCAGGTTTTTTAAATGCAAAATTGAAAGAAATACGTCAAGTTGATATTGACCAAATTTTGACCGTATCGCCCTTTAAAGTAATTCCATAGAAACAAGATATACTAAAATTCAGAATTGGTAGTTTTGTTCGTTATTAAAAATATTAGACCCGTATTTTTTTATTTTGACATTAAATCATTCGGAGCATTGATTTATTTTTTAGAAAATTCAAAACTTTTCTACCACTTTCAATGACTAAATACGCAAGTGAAAGAAAATTGAAAAGTTATTCCTATAAAAAATATGAAGATATACCTTGATTGGGATCAATCAATAATCATGAAAACATGGATTATATTTGTTTTTCATGGTTTTCAAATTTCATGGTTTTCAAAGATCCCCCACGTTTTTACATTTTTTCCAAAATTTATAAAAAAAAATAAAAAAAAAAGGTGATTTATGTATTTCAGGTTTTGAGCTACATATTTTTCAAAAATACAACGTTTTCGCTGTCTACCCTACCACGCGTTTCCATTATTCATTGTTACTTGCCAACCATGCGTCCTCATAAATCTTAATTGATTTTTGGGCCCCCCATAAACCACGTTTTCATTTTGGAAGGGCAGGGAAGGAGGGGGAAGGAGTGGTCCAGAATACATGCTCCATATAGATTTTAAAAATGTATGGACAAAGAACCAAAAAGGGAAGGGGGTCTGATAAACTCAATTATGAGAAAGTGCTGCTCAATTTTGTAGAATGATTTCACACTTTTCAAAGTGGCACCACTGTCCACAGCAGTCCACACCACAGCAATTTAACCCATCGGGATGAAGGCGCACGTAGCTAATGAAATTAATATAATTTAAACGTGTAATAAGGTGTGGCCCACTTAGTATTGGAACACACATTTTTGATTCTTATAGCGACCCTTGTGGTCGGATTTGTAAACTTTGACATCTTATGTGTTTGCTATAACAATAACAACATCAGACATTTTTTTTCGCGGTGCAGTTCGAACGTGTTTCAGAGAAATACAAAATGGAAGAAGAAAGAAGAAAAATAATTGTGCGCAATCATTTGGAAAACCCTTCGTGGTCTGGGACAAAACTTCCTAAGGTGTAGGGTTTTCCCCCGAAATACCGAGTGGCGTGTTTTGAAAAAGTACAGAGAAACTTTGTCGACGGATCGCAAGCCTCAAAGCAAGCGTCGGGCGGGTACTGTCAACCATCAACTGCGGAACAAAGTCATCAAGAACATTAAGGCAAACCCCAACATCTCAGACCGCGATTTGGCCAAAAAGTTTCGCGCCGCACGCAGTACCGTGCAACAGATTCGTCTCCGGGAAGGCTTCCAGTCATACCGTGCCTGTAGACAACCAAATAGGGTTCAAAAGCAGAACTATGTAGCCAGAATCCGTGCCAGAAAACGTATGATCAGGTGTTGACAAAATACAATGGCTGTCTCCTCATGGACGATGAAACCTATGTAAAGGTCGATTTCAAACAGCTACCGGGACAAAAATTTTACTTGGCTCCGGCTCGGGGAGATGTTCCTGCCAAATTCAAGTTTGTATTTGCAGATAAATTTGCACGTAAATGCATGATTTGGCAAGGCATCTGTATCTGCGGTAGGGAGGCCAAGGTTTTCATCACTGATAAGACATTGAATTCAGAGCTGTACAGAACGGAATGCCTCCAAAAGCGAATATTGCAATTCATCAGATCCCACAATAAACCTGTTATGTTTTGGCGAGATATTGCAAGTTGTCATTACAGTTAAACAGTGCTACAGCGGTATGAAACCAACGGGATTCAGTTTATACCGAATCAACTCAAACCACCAAACTGTCCCCAGCTCAGACCGATAGAGAGATTTTGGGCTATTATGAAGAGGAAGCTGAAGGTGAATGGCAGTTTCGTCAAAAGCATCAATGAATTGAGAACCAATTGGAATAAAATTGTCAAAACGATGGATGCGAATAATGTGGGCCGGTTGATGAAAGGTATTCCGGGAAAAATCCGCAAATTTGTTCGAAACCGAGATGATTTTTTTTTTGTCTCTAAAGTTCACATAAAGTCGAACATTTAAGTTACAACAGAGTATTATTTTGTTAATGTTTATCCAAAATATGCGCAATAGTCTATGTTCCAATTCTCAGTGGGCCACACTTTATTCTTGTGATTTTCACCTTATAGATGCATCGTGCCTTGGAGAAATTTATTGGGAAGGGCAAAAACTACCTCGTGGTGGTTCAATTTATTCGGATTTGACTCAGTAGGTGGCGCTAGATTACATGCAAAATGTTTGTATTCATTCGTTCCAACAATGGAATATGGAAGGTTACTGTCTTGAGCAAAGTTGTTGAGTAGGTCCCGGTGGTGTAATACTAATGTATCTCAAGATTCCAGCCATCAAGGAAGCTGCCGTCTTCGACAAAGTTGTACAGGTGGGCACCTGGATGCCGTAAGTCGATGACTAACGCCGTTTTCTAATCCAAAATAGTGGCTTCCAGTGTTAGAAAAACTGGGAATTCCTGACAAAAAACCCTGCAAAATGGATATTTTTGGTTCGAAAATGGCGTATAAAGGCAGATACTCGATGTCTGACGCCATTTTGAAATTCAAGATGGTAGCTTATCTTGCGTAAAAAGTGAGAAATACTGTGATATTTTTGATTCAGAGTAAGGAATTTCGGACTCGAACTTCACTTTTAAAAAACTTTAACTTTCTATTAACACTTTATTACTCCTTCTGTTTAACTACTAAACTACTAAATACCGGACTGATGCTACCTACCTAACTCTACGAACCACGACCATATTTATAACCTAAAACTGCTTATCCAGCATTTCAATTTGCCTACCGTGAAACGTGGCGTGATCGGCCATCAGCGTTTCCTAACAGAAACGTGGCGCTCCACCAGTAGTGTTTCCTAACGCAGGAACAGCCAATTAAGGCTGGATATCGATGTCCGACGCCATTTTGAAATCCAGGATGGCTGCTTCTGTTGCTTCGGAAAAAGTGAGAATTATTGTCAAATACCATGTAAAATGGATATTTTTGTAACGCAAACGGCGTCTTTAAGACAAAAATCGATGACCGACTTCATTTAGTGATCCAATATGGCGGCTTCAGCTCCGTAAATACTGTCAAAAATTGCAGCCTTTTTGATGGATACTTTAAGATCAAGAACGGCTTGTAAATTGATGTTTGACACCATTTTGTAGTCTAAAATGGCGGCTCATGTTTCAGGAAAACTGGGAAATACTGTCAAATAACTAGCAATATGGATACGTTCGGAATCGGGAATGGCGTATTGAAACGGTGCAAACAAAGGAAATACGTAAGAAAGGCTACACAACGTTACGGAAATCAAAATTTACGCTACAACTTCACAAGGCCTGATTGATTTCAGCGAAGCCGCCGAACCTACGCTGACATGCGGGCTCAATCAAAAAAAATCTTGAAGTTCATCAACGCAGATGATTGTGCCGGATTAATCATTCCACGGACAATTCATTGAACGATGTGTAAAACAAGCTACCGAAGCAGCGGCGACAGTAAATTCATTCGAAAAATGTGATGGTCGTGTGAAAGTTCATCAAATAGGATGGGGATTAATGTCTTAAATTCAGCTGAAAATCGATTAAGCTGGTTCCATTAAGTAGAGTTTAATTTAATTTTTCACCTCATGCTGGATTCGTAGAGTCAGAATTTTAAATCTTAAAATATTAATAAAAACCATACAATGATACTTAGCAAAAATAACTAAGTTATTTTGGTATTTTATTGTAAGAGAAAGAACCTGTCAATATGTCAGCCCTAAGCCCCTTCAAATCTTTTATTACGATAAATCGTTGCGTAAATATAAGAGCCCGAACAAAAAAAGCCGAGGTATTCATCCACCAATCGATAGCACTTGTACCTCAGAATAACTTTTCCGAAGACAAATTATTTCTATAATAATCTCGAAATACCTTCATTATGTAACTGGAGTTTGTATATACCCTAGCGCCAACAAGTAAAACATTTCATACAACAATTTTGAAAAGACGCCATCTCAGGTTCCATGATTGCGTCAGACATTCAGGTCCAATCTTTATACGCAGTTCACGAGTCAAAAACCAACTATATTGTGGGTTTTGTAACCTAAACCGCAACCAACCACCATCGTGAGCACATTCGTTGCATACCTACTCATGAAACTACCTTGCTACCACTACCACTATTAATTTGCTGAGCTATCTATACCTACAATTCTACTCAATTGCCTCTAAACGTCAATAATGATTATTGTGTTAAACTAAAGGCGTCAAAAATTGGTTTGTGCTCTTAAAATTAGAAGAAAAGTGGTTTACTAAAACTAATAATTTACAATTCTATTCTTAAATCTAGAAACTAACTTCTACTTTACCTAAAGTTTACTTAAAGTAAATCGAAACTAGTTAAACTAGAAACTAAAACCCAAAGTGAATTTGTTATCGCTGCGGCAGGTAAATTATATACTAATGGTAACATTGTGAATCTTTCTTTATCCAACTTATATACTATTGCAGCACACACGTGTAAACAGAAAATATTCTATAATTAGTCGATGAATTACAAAAAAAAAAAAAATACTAAACGTAATTACCCGAACTAGGAATAGCAAAACAACAGAGAAATTAATCCTAAAAATTATAAATATTAGCCAAAATGTGATGCAAATTTAGCGATGACAGGAAAATTATTAACCTTACTATACATTCCTAGAACTACAGAAACAAAGAGGTTAAAATTACGGAAAGGTCTCGTTGTCTACGCAATATACTGATCACTGGTTTTAAAGTGTATCCCACATTTTCCGAAACCAGAAAGCAGAAATCATGAATTTCAAAATTGCATCGGAGATTTATTTTCACCCCATATATGACTTTCCTGATCCATAGATATCAATTTTGCGGCTCTTTTGCAGAGTTGTTGGCAGTATTTATCCCTTTTATGAAACATTAGCTACCATTTTGTATTCCAAAATGGCGTCATAAATCGATTTCTAGCCTTTATAGGATCGGGACTAAAGTATCCGTATTGCAGACTTTTGACAGTATTTCTCAAGCCTTAAGGAGCTGAAGCCGCCATTTTGAATTCCTAACTGAAGTCGGTCGTCGATTTACGGCATAAAGACGCCGTCTGCGTTCCGAAAGTATTCATATTGCAGGGTATTTGACAGTAATTCCAAATCTTTGATTTCAAAATGCCTTCAGACATCGATTTCTAGTCATTCTACGTCGTTTCAGATCTAAAAATAACACCGGAAGCGACCATCTTGGATTCCAAAATGGCATCAGACATCGACTTGCGGCATCCAGGTGCCACCTGAACAACTTTGTCAAAGACGACATCTTACTTGATGGCCAGGACCGAAAGGCCTTGGCCTACTGAACAACTTTGCTCAAGACAGTAACTTGCCGTACGGCCAGGATCTCGAAATATTCCATGTTGGGATCAATTATTACAAAAAAATGTATGTCAGCTAGCGCCACCTATCAAGCCAATCACGACCTAATAAGACAACCACGAGGTAGCCCTTGCCCTACTCAATCAATTTCTTCAAGATACCATGCATCTATAAGATGAAAATCATAAAAATATTACATGTTTGAATTATATTAATTTCATTAGCTACATGCTGTAGCTGGTTTTAACCACCCATTTTCAGACAGTGGTGCCATTTTGAAAAGTGTGAAATCATTCAACAAAATTGAACAGCACTTTAAAATTGAATAACTTTCTGATCTTAAACTCAAATTAAGCACGGTTTGTTTCAAATACTGGTGCCTTCGGTTTTTTGTCTCAATTTTAGAGTAGCTTTTTTGAATAAAAACTTAAAATACTGTAAAAAGTAAAAATCCCATAAAATAAAATAAAATATCCAGTCAACAGCCGTCAAGCTAAACGTTTTTTAAAATATCTGAAAACTTTCAGGGATGATTTTTGGAACGTGTCCAACCATAACATGTCCAACTACAATGCAAAATCGATTTTTTTTTTTTGAGAATCGGCGCACCCTAGTTACACGTGTCATCCATAGGGTCACCATGAAATGAAATTAAATCGAGATCCGTGTGTCTGTACCAGGGCTGGCAAATGTCGTTTTCAATAAAAAATGACCTTCGATTTTTACCGAACTACGTCTGAAAATCTCATCGGGCCACTATGGTACGAATAGCCAAATTTCGCGACGAAAATCGATATCTCGAAAACCATTAGCTTTAGACATATGATGTCTCTGAAAGATTTTATCTTAAAAGTAAGATCTATCTTTTGGTTTGAGTGGTCACTAGGGTGGTCCTTTAATGTTCATAATAAGAATTCTAACTTTTTTTTTCGAGGAAATTTTGTTCCTAAAAATTGTAGGTAATTTAATTTAATGAAACTTTGCTGAAGAAACTTAACTTTTATCTCATCTACGTATCGTTTTATAACAGTTTTTCTAACTTGGGACATAAAAAACCGTTTTTTTGCTCTAATTTTTTATTTCAATTTGAATTTGAAAAATTTGTTTGGATAACTTTTAGGACATAAAAGGACGCACATTTTGAAGATACAAGCTGGTTGCTAGCCATTGTATAAAAAAATTGTAGAGGTTGAAGTACAAAAAATACGTTTTTTTTTTCAAGATACCTAACTCACTTATTTGCAAATATTTGCAAACACAATATACGTAGAGTAAAAGTCAAAACTTCCATCTACAAGACCTATGCAAAATCGTTTGTCCTCTTTTGTCCTCTTGTGAAGTAAAACACGTATTAAAATTGGTAGTTTTGCATTTTATCTGCTTAACTTTCGATCAGCAGCATCAAAAATTATCATCAAAGCGCCTAAAAACGTGAGATTTTTATGAAAATGTTTACATTTTTAAAGTAACTCATCTCCTTTTATTTATTAACATTAATTCACAGACAAACAGACATAACACATTGAAAATTTCGCACTACAAATCATCTTCACTAACACACCTGCGCCATCTGTTGAGCACACTGTGATGGGTGATAAAGCTGAACAGATGGGGGTAGTGTGCTAAAGTCAAACGTAAGGGAATCAACTTTGTGCGCCATCTGTGGCAATACTACCAACTAAATACATTGGAATTGACCGTTTAAGGCGTAATCGTTGAAGAGAAGGAAGAGTTATGTCTATTTGTTCTGTGTTGACATATAAAAAAATGTTTACTTACGTTTATTTATTTAACCCAATATATGTTAGTTCTTCTATTTACATTTATATATTTACATTAGCATATTTAAATATGTAAATATACAAATGCAAATTTGACTATTCGTACCATTTGTATATTTACATATTTAAATATGCTAAGGTAAATATATAAATGTAAATTTGACTATTCGAAAACGATGATGTAGATTTTCTTCTAAATATCATCTAACTTTTCGTCATGACAGCACGTGACAGTATTTTGGTCATCGTCATTACGAGCACATTTATTGATATAATTGTAAGTATCATCACACAACTTGAAATAAAACGTCCACTTTGTCGATTGCATATCATTGCTTGGCTAATTTTAAGTAGACTAGTTAGAAATTTATAAAACAAAATCGTGTGAGAAAAAATCTCATGACTGCATGATGGTGTGAGATTGACAAGAAAGCTTATGATAGTTCATTTCGTCTCGTGACAGTGAGATGGCCTGTTTTTTCATTGTCACTTGATGGCCCTGCGATTTACCAGCTCTGGTTTGTACTCTTTGCGCAGACAGGCATTTTTCAGTACTTTAGAGTACGATCGAAATAGCTTCAGTTTCCTGCACTTAATTATAGAAACTGCCATCTAAATTGTTCTTGTTTTGTCGTCATTTGTTCGTTGTCATATGAACAAGGTCTTTAACAAAAGAATTATGTTCTGTTCTCATGATGATCAAGAGTAGCTGTTGGTGCCGACTGTCAATGGGGCCAATTATAGAAGTCGAGTCTACCGTCACTTTCATCGACATTTCTATTTTTCTATAACAGATGTCGAGATCGACGAAATTTTGTCGAGTTGGTCGACTCAATCGACAGCTCGGAAACTAGTGACTGATTTGTCACATTTTGTCGCGTAAGAGTTTGTTTTGATACGCGTTTTTATTTTTTTGCAGATAAATTGACAGAAAAAACAATTTACTTCTAGCAAAAAATGTCTAAACAAAACCGTCAGTTCAGATTGCTCATCGAGCTAATTAAAATAATTGTCGACATCGTCAGAGGCTTTTGTGGCGTGGAACCAGCAAAACTAATGTCAACCAGAAGTGGTAGGAAATTGATCAAGTGCTCCATTTGTGTCGGAATAACAAAGAGTAAATTTTATTTTCTCGTTTGAATACTATTACTTTTGTAAACCTGACATTGACTCTCAAGGCTTGTCGGTTACCACACGGAGTCTCAGAACAACAGTAAAAGTGATGAGCTATTGAAATTAATCTTAGAACTTTGATTTTTGTTTCTAAAGTACTTCTAAACGCATCATTTCAGTACATTTGCACTTGGGATTAGGAAATTTGCCCTCGAGTGGTTTATGAAATAAGGGAACATCCATTAATTACGTCACGCAAAAATTGACTTTTTGTAACCCCCCCCCCCACTGTCACGTTTTTTGTATGGACCTTCAAATTTTTTTGTATGGATCGTCACGTTTTCTCGAACCCCCCCCCCTACTGCGTGACATAATTAATGGACCTTCCCTAAGTCCTAAAAGTATAGAAAGAAACTACCAAGAATTAAGGGCATATCCTAAAAAGTCTAGAAGGAGAATTCCCATAGCTTAAGGAAGATACTTTCTAGAAGTTCAGGAAGAGACTTCCAAAAAATTACTTCTCCGAAGGTCAGGATGAAACTTCACAGAAGTATACCCTCAAAAAAATCGACACGTTGTTTCCACGAGAAATTTCACGTAACTTTCACTGAAAACGTAAAAATCATCTTCAGTAAAATCAGGGGAAATTACGGGCAGTGATTGTAAAAAAAACACACAAAATATATATGTGTTACTCAGATAGAGGAGATTTGGGAAATCACGTAGCTGTTACGTGAATTCCAGGTGTTTATTACTGGTTGGGGCAGGGGGCGGAAAATACGGGCGGGGGCGGGGGAAAGGGGTTGGGGGGGGAGAAATTGAGTAGTTCAAGTAGACAATATCCCAAAAAATCACCAAACATCCCCGAAGTTCAAGATCGTACTTCCCAGAAATTCAAGAGAAAACTTCCTCAAAAATCCTGAGAGGACTTCTCAGAGCTTCAGGAAGAAGTTTAAAGACGAGGATTTTTCAGAAGTTTAGGAAAAAAAACTTCCCCAAAGTTCAGGAAGAAACAAAACAGAGAGGGTACTACCTGTAATTTCTCATAAATTCAGAAACAAACTTCGGCAAAGCTCAGAATGATACGTCCTAGAAGTTCAGGAGAGAACTTATCTGATCTTTAGGAAACCACATTCTTGAGATTTCGGAAAAAAAAACTTTCCAAAAGTTTAGTTCGAACTTCCCAGGAGTGCTAGAGAATTTTTCCAAAGTTCTGAAGAGAATATTTCAGATTTTCAGAATCAGGATTTCTCAAACTTCAGGAAGAAACCTCTCCAATCAATAGAATTTTTTTTCCAGAAGCAAAGGGGGTACATCCTAGTAGTTTGAGCAAGAATTTCTCAGAAATTCAGGAACGAACTCCCCCACAGTTTAGAAGAAATTTTCCCAAAAGATCAGAAGAAGCCTTCTCAGAAGTTCAGGAAGAAACTTCCAACAAATGTATGGGAATTTTCCTGGAAATTGTGCATAGGACTTTCCCAAAATTTCAGTTCAATTTTCCTCGGAGTCCAGGATGGAACTTACCAGATGTTTAGAAAGAATAAGCTAAGGATAAAACTTCCCCAAATTCCAGGAAGAATCTTACCAGAGAGGGCACTACCTTTAAGTTTCAGAAGGAATTTCTCAAAATTGTCAGGAATTTAGGAGAAGACTTTCCGGAAAAATAGGAGGTACTTCCTAGTTGATAAGGAAGAGTTGCTCAGAAATTCAGGAACATACTTCCCTGAAGTTCAGAAGAGGACTTCTCAAAAGTTCAAGAAGTAACTTCCAAGAAGTTTTAGAAGATTTTCCAAGAAATTCTGGAGAGAACTTTCCTAAATTTTGGGAAAGTTTACCTAAGTTCAGGAAAAAACTTACCAAAAGTTTCTGGAAGGCTAAGTTGGGTTGTTAGATGTAAATTTTCGAGAATATCAGGGGTGACTGCCAAGAGGTTCATGAGGAAACATCCCAGAATTTTAGCAAACTGCTTTATAGAAGATTAGGAAGGACTTTTTTTTAAATTCAAGAGATAATGACTGACGAACCGAAGAAGCAGTCTATTTAAAAATCATTCATATGACCATAATGATATTCATTGCTCGTGCCATATTAAAATATGGTAAACACCATCTTCTCAATCGTACTCTGAGCAAAGACACAAACTCATGTAGGAATTACTATTCCTTGGTTTCCATTTCACCTCGTTTGAGAGATTTGATCCTCGATTCTGACAAAAATCCCACTAGGTACCCTATTAGAAGCAAAGGAAAAAGCTTGAATGCTTTACCAGAAGGTCAAAGAACTTCGAGATAAAATCGTTGAAAAGAGATCGATCACAGCATACAGCAACTTTTGAATGTAAAATATTTACAAAATAATGCTGACGTGAGAGCTATATAATAACTCCTCTTCTGAATCATCTTTGAAATTGATATCGACTCTTGTACACAAATTAATTAATAACTTCCATGCAAAATATTTCAAATAGCAACTTTCAAACAGCGTCCCAATGAGGTTTTCAAATAACAAGAACATTGATGTAAATCACAAAACAAGAGTGTAAAATGTAAATACTTATCCTTCGACTTTGATGAAGGTCCTGAATTATTGTATGGTGTAATATTTCAAAGACATTTTGAAAAATTTCAACACTACAGTCAACTGTCGAGTTCGGTTGCCAACTCGATCAGATTCAGTCGGTTTCTGTAATGCGAAATTTTGCTCGACTCGACTTCTATAATTGACCCCATAAATAATCTCTTCATACTTGTTCTAGAAAAAATATCTATTGGGGGTGGGGGGGGGATTTTTTAAAAAATTAAATTGAAGGGGAGGGGGTTGCCTGAGAGAAGGGATTATTAAAGAAACTTTGCGTGTAGGTGTGGTGGTGGGAAAAAAAAAAATTTTTGGTGGGGGGGAAAAGGGGGGGGCGCGTGGGTGTTAGGAGATAATAAAAAAGGATGGGTGGGTGTGTGTTTTTTTTTTTGTGTTTTTTTTTTTTCTTTTTTTTTTTTTATTTTTTATTTTTTTTATTTTTTATGATATAAAATTCATCAAAATATCACAAATAAATCAGAGAAAAATCAGATTGCTATAAACAATATGTACCCATTCTTCATAGCGTAAAATGAAAGAATAGAACTGAGTCACATACATTTCGAACTGACTAGAGTTGACTGCCCAAGCCTAATCTGATATATAACCCATCCAACCCCAACCCCGCGAATTGCAATTAGAGTGCGGATTATTATTCTTGATCTTCTTTTGCCGAAAAACTCTACTTCCAGTAGCTCAGGCTCGATTTCCACCCACGTTTTCCGCAGCAAATCAATCCTAATCCCGGACGAAACACCACTTTGACATTACCGCTATCAGTCTTTTCTATCCACCAACAGACATCCCACTCGATTCAACATCGTTCTGGTAGAGGAGGTAGCTGGAAAATGCCTCCAGCCAGGATGAATGTGAGCAAACATCTGGTCCGCATTCCCACAACCATCCAACCATTGACGTGTAGTTTCCAAAGTACGAGGACACTATTCAGCGTTCAACATCACGTACCTAATCCCCTTATAAATGTCAACTTCTTGTAAAAGCTTCCCACTTCCTCGGAATTGCACTCTGCTTTCGCTTCTAAGCGTACAACAACACTTCATCCGGGGATCCATGGCAGAAATTGTATCTCAATCCTACGGAATGCTCCCCCCTCCCCCACCCCCTGCTGCTAAAGTGAAAGATTAGATGTCGATTCGTTCGGTTCCATGTAAGTAGGTACCAACCCACAGTACTGACTAAGCTCCTTGTGTTGAGTTCCTTCCCTCACTTAAGAAGGAAAAAGCAGATTTAATCGGCACTGCCAACAAGTTCGGACTACTGCTCCCGTGGGACAGGTATTATTGTCCGCCTTTCTGGTGGTAAATTGATACACAAGACGCCCTCCCTTCTCCTGCTTCACTCCATCAGGAAGGTATTATCAAAATGTCACTTTCACCACTCAAACACTCCGGGCAGTGAAAAGCCTATTGTCTGCCACGCTCCGTCAAATTGAATTTTGGAAAAAATGGCCGCGAAAAATGGTTCTTCATGGTCCAAAGCCACATCGGATTTTCCACAAACGTTCCAATTATTTTGCCGGTCAACTTTTAATTGCCATTAGATACAGTCTTCTAGCCTTTGGCGTTGCCTACTCCTTGGAATCGTTCCCTGATTTGGGAAAGGTGCGGCAGTCAGCAACGCGTTGCCTCAACATTCACCTACACAGAAAAAAATCTTGTAGTAAAAACTACCATTTTACCCGACTATGCCCATTTTCAAAACTACCATGAAATTTCAGTCAAATTTACTACGTTTATGGTACAACCTTCAACATTTGTGGTATGTTTGACTGACCTCACATTGATATCAACCGCACCATGGTTGATCTAATCGCAGGCATGGTAAAATCAAACGCATTTATAGTCAGGTGAAAATTGTTGGTGTTTGCGCTTAATTTAACCCTCGAAATGGTAGTTTCTACTGCGGTTTCTTTTTCTGCGTGTAGTGATGTCATTGTGCGTATGTGTGTGTGTTTGTGGGAGGAAAAGTTTCTTCCGAGTGAAAAGTTTTCGGATGGTTTCCTCCCGTTTCCAGGACCCTTCGCACCAACCGTAATCTCATGAAACTGAATGCTTTTATCCAATTCAAGGGTTCTTTTATTTTTTATTTTTGTTGGGAAAGGAGGCTGTCGCTGGTGAAGGGAAGAGGTTTTCAAGTGTTTGGGGAACTTTCTTCTAGCTGTTTAGGTTGGCACTGCAGAGGCTCTGTGCTTTCCCATTTGATGAGATGAGTTTTATGGGTGAAAATTAAATTAAATTAACGCGTTCACGCTTTTTACCCGCTGCGATGCGGTTGATTTTGTTTGAGTGGCATATTCGGGTGGTTTGGAAGGGGAGATGCCATTTTAATATCCACCACCGGAGGTTGAGATTTTCAAGACCTAGGATGGTCACCGTCCAGGTTTGGGAGAGAGCGAGAATTGAAACCGTGATTTTGAAGCCTTAAAATGAATTGAATTTCGTATTAAATTAGGAATACTCATTCGATTGATTTTAGTAATGTTTAAAGGACACATGTTGTTTGATTTTGACAACATGAAATAATATAAAACTATCATTTACACTAGGGTCAGCCTTATGCCTCTCGTTGTTTTCCCAAAATTTTCCTAACATAATGGTAATGTTAGTTTCCGTGGGGGTTTTGCCAATCTTGAGAATTTTACGTTGAATTTTAGTTCCCCTCCTTATTTGTGTTTATTTCTCTCACTGGGATGAAAATATACTTATTTCTTGAATTGTCTACAAATTGCTGATGGCACTGCAGTCCTTCAAAACGCAACCTCCAGTTATACGGAAAAGCACGACAAAAATCGATCATTGAAAACCTTTACTTATCAAATGTTCAAGCATTGAATATTCTACACTGAAGGTTAATAACGGGAAAAGAACGTTAACTGCACCAGTGTCTTGTTTAAAATCATCTGGTTCAACCGATAGAAATAATTAAAGGGTGTTCCGATTTTACAGATTAAACAGTAATGTGTGTGAGTCGATCAAACACAGATAAAAAGAAACATTTAATTTTTCTGCGTTATCTAGTGTTTATAAAAAGAATACTGAATAGACAGAAATTAAGGGAATTCATGTAAGTAGCCATAACGCCTGAACTCGTGAAAGATGCAACGAGGGGGATAATTAGATTACGTCGTTTGAGGCTACGCTGGTTAATAATGGGGGTGCGGGGGTGAAAGTTGGAGTCGTTCCACGCGGATTAAACGAGGAAATTTTTCGCAATTAGTTGGAATTTTATTTATTATTTTGGTAGGACACGTCTGGTTTAACTGGGGATTTGCGAATTGGGGGTGAAGGGTAGAAAGTGGATGTTGACGATTTTCTTTCTATTGATTTTTTTATCATTCAACTATTGAAATTAACGCAAATATAAGGTGATGTCTTATAACGCCGATTTTTCAGAGTAAATTTACTAAATACACAGTACTTTGCTAGCACAGACTTCATATTTAGGTAAGGAACGTCTCATATGCATCAGGAAAATATATTTAAGGGGGACATGTTGGAATTTTCCGTCAGTTTTCCAGCGATCTCGAAGATGTAGAGTCAGCACTCGGCTATGCACCGTCAAGTCGACCATCGACCGACTCTATTGCCAAGTAACATGTCTGGCCGTGAAAAATTTGCAGTCGGATTGCAAGCTCTCACTCGGACACATTCACCGTCTGCTCTGGAAGGGCACTACACCGAGTGCGTTGGTGTCGGAGCTCCCGTCTACTTCGCTGCGGTGATGGAATACCTGGCCGGTGAAGTGCTCGAGATGGCAGGAATTGCCAACCCGCGATAACAAGTAGAACAAAATCATACCACGTCACATGCAGCTGGCCATCCGCAACGACGCAGAGCTGATGAAACTTTTCCGGTGTGAACATTTCACAGAGTGTTGAATTTTTCAGGCTGTCCTGCTGTACATGAAGGCCGAGTGAAAAGCCTAAGTTCAATTGGAACCATGTTCTCCCCGTCAACTAAAATCCGTCCTTTTTAGGACGAGCAACATAACTTGCCTATCTAGAGAGTTTGTTAATTTGAAGTTTTTCTTGCGTTCATCAAAATTTACATTCCCACGCACCGGCTCAACATGGCATAGCTTTAAAGGTCGCATCCCGGAGTAAATAGCTAAGCACGTTTGATAACCAACAAACGAAATATATGGACATATCTCGACTCTCTTTGGATAAGGTTTTGTCCCTGAAAAGGGCATTTTTTCTTCTGCAAAAGGTTATGTGAATTAAACCTTCGAAACCATACAGCGTGATGATTTCATTTCCTCGCTGGTGTCTGGCGCAACTAGTAAGGCCCGTCCCCTTTTGTAAAATTTGTTTCGCATTGCCTTTGCGTTACCGTCAGATCGACCATGTAGTTGAGTTCGTTGTTGTTCCTAGTTGTGCATAGCGGATTAGTTGCTGGCAAGTAAATTAGGAATATTTCTGTGAGGAAAATCATCCGTCTAGCGTGCAGTAATTGAAGCTAATTATTGTGGCGCAATAACTGAATTTCGTCCCCTTTGGTGCAATTTGTATCACATTGCCTTCGTTAGTACCGCCTTCTTACGTGCAATAGCATCCAACGCCATAACCCTAATAGCTCTTAGCAGTACATTTTGATTCAGTCTTACGACAGTCGTGGAGCTGTGCACTGGGTGTAGGATCGCAGTTGGCGGCAGCAAGCACCATGGAGCGTGCGCTGGCGAGCAGTCGTTGTCCAGAGAGGCGTTGGTGCAGTTGGCTGTTGGTGCCGATGCGCCCGCCAACCTCGCTTCGAGAAACATGGCTGCTGAAGAGTTGGCGGGAAAAAGCCGCCCATGACAACGAGACAAGAATCATCCCACGTCACCTGCCGATGGTCACCCGCAATGACGAGGAGCTGAACCAAGAAGACCAAGAAGAAAGCCCAAGTTCAATCGCAAACCTTGTTTCTCCCCCCGTCAATTATATCCGTTCTTTTCAGGACGACCAAATCAGTTTGCCAATTAAAGAGTTTGCTTGGTTGATTTTTTCTCTTGTGCTATTGGAAATTTCAATTACCGCGCCCCGGCTGAAGATAGCATTGCTTTGTACCGGAGTAAATGACAAAGCGCGTTGAACAACCAACGAACGAAATTCAAGAACGGATAATTCGAGCCAAACTGCAAATTAAAGTTGTACTAACGTTTAGTGTATGGGAATTAGAACAATCAAGCGATCTAGATTGACATTGCTGCGTGGTCCTACGTCACCTTTGCGCACAACCTCATTGGGCTGTACCTTATAGTTTTTTTCTGTGAAGTTTTTATTAATAAGCCAAATTCTTTTTCTTTTTCAAGTTCAGTTAATACAGAATACAGGAGAAATATTCAGCTAAGCTTCCTTTTTTACCGAATGAGAATTGTCGGGTCATTCGTTTAACACCTGCCATAAGATTTTGTACAGTCTCCTTGTCCACTTTATTCGCCGCAGAACGCCAGTTTGCCTTGAACTGTTTCTCGCTCACAACAGCTTTTTGAGTCTTCTTAAGGTTCCGCTTGACAATGGCCCAATATTGTTCGATTGGGCAGGGCTCTGGCGTGTTGGAAGGGTTCTTGTCCTTGGGAACCACTTGAACGTTGTTGGCAGCATACCAATATTTGGGCCTAGGGGGTGGCACCACTTGAACGTTGTTGGCAGCATACCACTCCATGGCCTTTTTCCGTAATGGCAAGATGCCAAATCCGGCCAAAATAGAACGGAACAATTGTGTCGCTTCAGGAAAGGCAGTAGACGTTTTTGTAGGCACTCGCTCAGATAAATTTCCTGGTTGACGGTTCCGGTTGCAATGTAAACGTTGCTCTTCAATCCACAGATACAGATGGCCACCAGATATTTCTTCGCGAACTTTGACAGTTTAATGTGCTTGAAAATATCTGCCACCTTTCCCCGTCCGGTTGCCGTAAAAAATTCCTGTCCAGGAATGCTGTTTAAGATCTGCCTTAACGTAAGTTTCATCGTCCTGTACCACGCAATCAAACTTCGTCAGCATCGTCGTGTAAAACATTCGCGATCGTGCTTTGGCCGACGTGCTTTGTTTATCGTCGCGATTTGGAGTCACCGCTTTCTTGTAAGTCGACAGTCCAGCTCGTTTTTTACCTCTATCCACGGTTGAAGGCGCCACTCCCACCTTCTTTGCGACATCTCGGACGGAGAGGTTGGGGTTCTGCTCGAAACAGCGGGCAACTCTTTTTGTCGTCGCTGTGGCCTCCGGCTTTCGATTTTCCCCTGATCCAGCTTTTCGTGGCTGTCGGCAAACGTTCACCGAACACTTTTAATACGTTGGTAACAGTTGATTTAGCCACATTCGACAATTTCGCCAACTTGGCGTGAGAGTGGTTTGGATTTTCGCCATGCACGTGCAAAATTTTGATGCGTTGCTTCTCTTCCTTCGACGACATTTTGATAACTGAAGTGCTAATCTCAAAATCAAAATTGAGGCATTATGCGACACGCACACATCTTCAAAATAAGGGGTGTGTAAATTTTTTTAATGCACGATGAAAGGAAATATATAATCGATATATATTATATCGGACATTGTTCTCTTCATACCAGTCCAAGGTGGCACGCGCATAGTGGCAGGAGGAAAAATCAGGCCAAAACAGTGTCGAACCTTTGTGTTTTCGGATTAGTGGCCGAAAGTCGTTTCTGCAGGCATTCTTTCCGGTACATTTCGGCGTTCATATTTGCGGTAGCGAAAAAAGGTGTCGATTTCATACAGCACTGACAAATCTTGCCAAACCAACACCTTTTTCCAAATTCTTCGCAAAAAATCGATTTCTCCGAATTTGGAACATCTATTTCACGCTTCACGGTGTAAAACTGTGCCCCCGGAAGTGCCATGTAGTCCAATTTGACGTACGTCTCGTCATCCATGATAATGCACAAGTCATTTTTGCTCAAAACGTCGTCGTACAGCTTCCGAGCCCAAATTTTCCCGGAATCCGCCTGATTTTGACTGCGTTTCGGACATTTTTATTTCCGGTACGTCTTTGTGGAATTTCGCTCCTTTCGCGTTGGACCATTCCAAGCGTCGTTCCACACTTTTTAGCGCAGTCTCTGATGGATACCTCCTTTTTTCCTTCAAAAACTTGTTTTCTCCAAATTTTGGTTTGACTTCAATATGTTATGCATAACAGTACTTGGTCACAATCGATTTTCGGTAAACGTGACAGTTATATTAAATTTTCCTTCATTTAGTTCCAAGCGTAGCAGCGCACGCACCGGGTTCAGCTAGTAAATATATAAATTAAAAAAAAAAACTAGATAAGAAATAAAACTGTTCTTTTGCAAGTGTCAGATTAGTCACTGACTAGATTTGAAATATTGTTAAATTTGGTATGGGGATGGCAACTACATCCAAAACTAGAGAGTAGGCTAAAATTTAAAATGTTGTTGTTGTATTTTTTTTTAAATCCTTTTTGATTTAAACATCATTACTTCTGGTTGGTGCTGTTCAAGTTTGGTTAGGTTAGGAATTCGGAATTCTTAGTCAGAGAAACGAAAATATCGTCGTAAAAATATCACCAATAATCTCTCACCTACGCCCTGCATGCCATGAAATACTAACACCTTCTTCTCTTTTCTTTTTTTATTGACTTCATGGTCGAGAACGGCTGTGAAATGTATCGATTGAAGTGCGAAGGACCTGCTCAGCCCTAGGCAACATGCGGTTTTGATAAGGAAGTGATCATATCAATTTCAAGAAAAAATACCTGTGGAGCATCCTCGAAAAAATCAAAGACTGCACACAACGATAAGAATATACGAAATCAAAACTGTCAAATTATCAAAAACATTCATCTTACTTAAGATCAAAAAGAGTCACTACTAAGGAGTGTATCGAATATAAGCTATCCACATACATTTGCGTTGTACGCATGTATTTGTGATGGTTTTTTATGCTCTGAACACTGCATGCTGTGCGTTTGACTGTCAGCTTTCTTTTGTTTACTTGTTTGTGCGGTTCAAATTCTGCGTTTTCAAAATGTCGCGTATTGAAAAGGAAGTGAAAATTAAGGTTCTGGACACATGGCTAAGTGAGAAGGGTATTACTATGCGAAAATTGGCGAAGCGGTTTGGAATTCATCATGCGAGTGTTAAAACCATCATTAATAAGTTTGGGGAACACTATTCTTTGGATGAGCTACCAGGAAGAGGCAGAAAACCCGGTTCTTCCAACCCGAAACTGGAGCAGAAAGTGGTATCTCTAATCATGAAGAACAAATCAATGTCAATACGTGATTTGGCCAAAAAAAGCAGGAACGAGTGTCGGAATGATCCAGCGTATCAAGAGGCGAAACTACCTGAAGACCTAGAAGAAACAGAAAATCTCGAAACAAAGTGCAGAACAGAAGAAGCGAGCAGCAACAAGGGCCCGGAAATTGTATTCGCGTCTTTTGCAGCGTCCGGATGCATGCGTTTTGATGGACGATGAGACCTATGTAAAGGAGGACTCAAAAACCCTTCCAGGTCCACAATACTTTACTGCCGTCGTTGGGGAGGATGTGAGCGATGCGGACAGGTCGATTCAAGTGGAGAAATTCGGTCGAAAGGTACTGGTATGGCAAGCAATATGTTCCTGTGGTTTGAAGTCAACCATTTTTTACACTACCGGAACTATAAATGCGGAAATCTATCGATCTGAGTGTCTCCAGAAGAGATTGTTGCCTTTATATAAGAAGCATAGTACACCTCCACTGTTTTGGCCGGATTTAGCGTCGGCTCACTATGCCAAAACCACTCTCAATTGGCTTGCGGAAAAGGGTATAGATTTCGTTGAGAAAAATATCAATCCACCAAATTGCCCTCAGCTTCGACCCATCGAACGTTACTGGGCAATCGTGAAGAGGGTCTTCAAGAAGACTGGTAAGGCAGCTGGGAACATGCAGGAGTTCAAAAAAATTTGGGCTCAAGCGTCCAAAAAATGCGATGCAACACTTGTCCGGTACTTGATGAAGAGCATTCGATCCAAAGTTCGAAAATTCGTGAAGGAATAACTTAAATTTCATCCGGTCTTCATTATGTTCAAGTTTAACCTCGTACAATAAAGGATCAATTTTTTGTATGAATAAAATATCGGTTTTCAACATAATTTGAAAGAAAGTTTGTGGATAGCTTATTTTCGATACACTTCTTGTAACCCACCTCTAACTTTTTATTTCCTTGACTTTTTTTACGTCGTTTTTTGAAATAACGCGGCTTTTTTACATCGTTTTTTGAAATAACGCGGTTTTTTACGTCATTTTTTTTTAAATAACGCGTTTTTTTTACGCGGACCGCTTAAAAAAAAACCGCGTGAAAAAAAACTTCAGTGTATTAGGTTTAGCTGTAAAACCTAGAACTATTTTTAATAATTTCAACAAACTATTTATGAAACTCGTACTAAATTATTATTTTTTTTAACTTTGTATCCAACCGAATCCTGGTAAAAAAATATATGCAAAAATATTGAAAAGGAATTAAAAATAATTAAATAAATAAAATACAATCACTAAATCTCTCGTTTATATCAATGCTCAACAATTTTAAAACATTCGAAAAAAATAAATAGACCATTCAAAATAATGCAATTTTCTCTTTAAGCAAACATTCAACTTACCCGGCAATATTCCAACATATATTGTTTTTAGATCACATCGACTAAAATTTATTTATTATGTGTATGATATGATAAATTGGTGGGGGGGAGAGTTGGCATTCCCACTCTCCCCATCCAGAGTGCTTCAATCGGGTGCCCTGATGGTCCTCCCGTTCCCATGAAATATTTATATAATAGTGTATATATTTATGTAAATGAAAATTACTACGAGGATTCGTATCTATTATATATGATCTTCCTTCGGTTGATCCTGAAATGCAAGAAATGTTGTAGAGTGTTAAAGTGTAGAGTTTTGTGGTTCCGTGCTTAAGCACGTTCTCGTTTGTTTTCAGCGATAGCTGCAGTTCACCAAAATCTCGATTTGAGGAATCCAGCAAAAGTTTGTTAAATCTATTACAATTTAATCATTTTATTTTACTCTTATTTACTGGTCACTATTTGCTGCTTGATGCTGGTTTTATAACCGCATCTTTGAAGTAAAATCCGCTCGAGTTTGGTAAAAATGTCCATTTGAAAATCGGTAGTGAAAAATACAATCAATAATAAGTGCAAAACCCCATCACAGACTCCGTTGCAACCTCCTGCGTTCAAGGCACCAGACACGTCCAAATCACCAGAGGAGAAGAAGGTATCATAATGACAATTGGAGCTATAAGACAAAGCAACTAAAAGTATCCGCAAACTATAAAATTCTTCCTATGTTAACATATAAATCACAAAAACACCTGTTGCACCCTTTCGGCACGCTAAACCGAGTGCAAGGGCTTCCTGAATCGTCCTGATATAGCCTGAATAGTTCTATATATGTATCATTTCTATATATGTAAATCCATGCTCAGATATAGCATCGTTTATTTATCTGCGACTAAAAATTATTTATAATGCATTGATACTCAAAAGTTATGATAGATA
>JAHHFK020005136.1:0-88204 GCA_024533555.2 Aedes koreicus
TTCGTTGGTTTCGTAGTGGAACATTAAAACGCAGGTACTGTTCTAAGGGTTGTCATAAGTAAGTGAGTAAGTACACACTTAGAAAATTTTACAGTATTCGGTAATTTTTAACCGAACTTTCAACAGCTTCCGGATTTCGGTGAAATTTTACAGTATTCCGATAAAAAAATTACCGGAACTTTTCAAATTTGACCGAAATCCGTTAAATCGGATTACCCAACGTTCAGCTGTTGAAAGTTCGGTAAAGAATTACCGAATACTAGAAAATTTTCTAAGTGTTAATGTTAGAACATTCTTAAGGGTGTCCACGATGAAATTGCCACACTATGAAATTGCTCTAACTTTTTAACCGTTGGGTAGAATTTAATGAAAATTTGGGTGGATTTAGTGCATTATTTACATCCTGCAAGTTTTAAAGTCCTGTGATCAAAACTCGCGGAAATGGAGTCGAAAGAACAGCTCGTGCGTGATAAAATCTTGCGCATTCATCACGAGAACAAGGATCTCTCGCATTGTTACATCGCTAAAACGTTGGGAATTGCGAATTCCACGGTGTCGCGAGTGATTAAGCGGTTCGAGGAACGGTTGACCACCGATCGGAAGCCCAGAAGTGAAGGAAAAAGTATTCCGTACAACACCAAAAATCACAACCGCGTAGTTGGGGCCTTCAACCGAAATCCGAACGCCTCCGTTCGGGATGTGGCTAAGAAGCTGCACCTAAGCCGAAGTTTTGTCCAGAAGGCCAAAACTAAGGCTGGGCTTCGAACGTTCAAGGTACAAAAGGCCCCTAATCGCGACGAGAAGCAGAACAAGTCCGCCAAAACCCGTGCCAGGAAGTTGTACCTCAACATGCTGACGAAAGTTGAATGCTGCATCATGGACGACGAAACATATGTGAAGGCCGACTTCAAACAGATCCCCGGCAACCTGTTTTTCACGGCCAAGGATAAGTTCAGCGTTCCGGAGCATGTCCGCACTCAGAAGATGTCCAAATTTGCGAAGAAATTCCTGGTTTGGCAAGCCATCTGCACGTGCGGGAAGCGGAGTGCACCTTTCGTGACCCAGGACACGATGAACGGACAGGTGTACATAAAAGAGTGCCTCCAGAAGCTGCTGCTTCCTCTCCTGAAGGCCCACAACGTCCCAACAATCTTCTGGCCGGATTTGGCCTCATGCCACTACTCCAAGGACGTGCTGAAGTGGTATGCGGACAATAAGGTCAATTTCGTGCCGAAAATGTTCAACCCTCCCAACACTCCGGAGCTCCGCCCCATCGAGAAGTACTGGGCGATTATGAAGCAGCACCTTCTTAAACGACCTAAGGTAGTGAAGACAGTCGAGGAACTGAAGAAAGTATGGGTTTACATGCAAAAAACGGTTGATTCACAGGTTGTGCAGAATCTTATGGCCGGGGTTAAGGCCAAGGTGCGGGCATTTGCGTATGGACTGTAAATAAAATACGAATAAAATGGTAAAATGAAGTTTAATAGTTATTTCTCAATCCCTGAAAATTTGATGGCAATCGGATGAAAACTCGAATTTTGCGAATCAATTTTGTGTGTGGCAATTTCATCGTGGACACCCTTTATGATTCGCTTCTGAAAAAAATATTTGGTGGCCCTGGAAATGGCCGTTTGGTTTGAATGTTGGTATGATGAAAGGGCAACGGTTGTGCTGGCTTTAGTGATGATGTTGATATGATCGACCAGCTGGAGACCATTATCTTTATCGCGATATGGATTGTTCAGGGTCTGTTTGGAAATTCAATGTCAATAATTGATGATATTTTTGTTAGTTGGCAGTCGCGAAAAACTTCAACTGATTGAAGCAAACATTTCGGGAATCTATGGAAAAATGTTTGTTTCAGTTATTTTCAAACTTTCATTTCACCCCTACCCTATTCGTATGGCGTAATCTGATCAAAATAGTGTGGGTGTGGTTCTAATAGATCGTTAGATCAGCTGTATATTCGAAAATTATATTTTACACTCTTTAAAAAGGATAAATGGTGATACGGCTTCGAGTTGAAGGCCCTTCTGCAGCGTCTCAACCAGTTAGTTGGAAACACATAACCTCTGGCTGCTTTCAGTTTTACCCGATAAACACGTGCCCACTCGGCATCGGTACATAGTCGTTTCGGATGATGTATAAATAATTAATCTTATAAATATAAAATAAACACATACATCCTGGTCATAAACCCGTTCTTGCCCTGCCAGACAGCTATGGAAATCAGCTACACAAGCGGACTTTCACGTGCTACAAACGAGGTGAGCAAAGTTGCCATTTCAACATCCCTTACTGGCCCATGGATCAGACAAGAGTTTTGTTGCCACTCCCGGCTGATGATGGTCGACGCGGTCAGCTGAAGAAACGCGTCACAGAGATTCACACTGCTTTGGAAAACAAAGTTTTCGATACGCTGGATCAATTTCTAAAACTGCTGCTGCACATACGACTACTACCTCGATATCGTTCGCGCATCCATAAACCGACTTACCGTTCTGGTTAAACGGTCAATGACGGAATTGTGGACTAACACGTTCAATCCGTGGATTGCTAATGTTCTCCGTTCGAACATGGATCTGCAGTTCATCCTCGAGGAGTTTTCTTGTGCAGCGTACGTCGTCGAGTACGTTAACAAAACTAATCGGGGCATTAGCAGTCTACATCGCGATCTCGTGAAGCTGCAGGAAGAGTTCCCGGATCAGGAATCCCAGTCACCGTTGAAGAAAGTGAGCATCAAGATGCTCAATTCAGTAGAAATGTCTGCTCAGGAAGCTGCCTGGTACCTTCTTCGCCAGCCAATGTCTGAAGCCAGCAGAAATGTCGAGTTCATTCCCACTTTGTGGCCACACGAGAGAACGAAGACGAGAAAGCGTGTGCAGCAGATGGATGTAGAAGGTGTTTCGGATGATTCCACCGATATCTGGACATCCAATATAATCCAGAAGTACGAAGCACGCGAAGGGCTAGAGGATGTATGTATTGCAGATTTTGCAGCGTGTTACGCGAAAGTACAGAAAACTTCGAACACGTACAGTCGTCGTAACACTGCGCACGTATTGCGTTGGCGGTCGTACTCAATGAACGAGCTCATCGACTACAAGCGCGAGTACTTCTACAGAAGCGGAAAGAATATGATTGCGAGTTCAACCTCGAGCAAACAGTCGATGAGTATCTGCGCATGTTTGGTACAAATGCAGACCAAGAAAAGGATACGGCTGTCGAAATGCACGACGAATGTGGTCCTCAAAAGGACAGATTATTTATTAGTGGGTTGCGCCAACCAGCTGGGTAAAATTTTCCCGACGGCTCGCCCTCCATGAAGGCGTTTTTGCAGTTGCGGCGAACGAATCGGCACCATGATATTAGGCGCACAAACCAAACGAAATAAAAGTTTAATTCTTGTATAAACAACTCTTTTAATTAAATTGGTTGTCCTCAAAAGGACAGATTATCAATTTATGGATTGCGCCAACCAGCTGGGTAAAATTTTTACCGACGGCTCGCCCTCCATCGAGCACCGAACTAAATTTAAGATTAGTTCTTTAATAAACAACTCTTTTATTTAAATTTATTGTCCTCAAAAGGACAGATTATTTCCACCTACTGCTGCTCGCCCCCAAGGACGCTTTCCCCCAAACAGCAGCGTTTTCGAAGTCGCGGCGAAACAATCGCTATGATGAGGTAAGATGGCGGCTTGTGCAAACCGACGCGATTGTGCGCCCCCATAAGCCGCCATTTTACCTCATCGCGACGATCGCTGTTTGGGAGAGCCTTGGTACTTACCACCACCAGCTGCCTCTGCGACCAGCTCCGCTGCCGGACGAATGAAGCAGCTGCGACCAGCTGCCTGCGACAGGCTGCCTGCGACCAGCTACCAGCGACCAGCTCCGCACAGCTTCAATGCTGCCAAACGAATGAGACAAATTTTTCCTATGTGTGCGTTTTATACCGTTCTCAGCTGCATGCGAGACGTACATGGAGAGATGAATGACATGATTGGTTAACTATTAAACTTCATTTTACCATTTTACTCGTATTTTATTTACAGTCCATACGCAAATGCCCGCACCTTGGCCTTAACCCCGGCCATAAGATTCTGCACAACCTGTGAATCAACCGTTTTTTGCATGTAAACCCATACTTTCTTCAGTTCCTCGACTGTCTTCACTACCTTAGGTCGTTTAAGAAGGTGCTGCTTCATAATCGCCCAGTACTTCTCGATGGGGCGGAGCTCCGGAGTGTTGGGAGGGTTGAACATTTTCGGCACGAAATTGACCTTATTGTCCGCATACCACTTCAGCACGTCCTTGGAGTAGTGGCATGAGGCCAAATCCGGCCAGAAGATTGTTGGGACGTTGTGGGCCTTCAGGAGAGGAAGCAGCCGCTTCTGGAGGCACTCTTTTATGTACACCTGTCCGTTCATCGTGTCCTGGGTCACGAAAGGTGCACCCGCTTCCCGCACGTGCAGATGGCTTGCCAAACCAGGAATTTCTTCGCAAATTTGGACATCTTCTGAGTGCGGACATGCTCCGGAACGCTGAACTTATCCTTGGCCGTGAAAAACAGGTTGCCGGGGATCTGTTTGAAGTCGGCCTTCACATATGTTTCGTCGTCCATGATGCAGCATTCAACTTTCGTCAGCATGTTGAGGTACAACTTCCTGGCACGGGTTTTGGCGGACTTGTTCTGCTTCTCGTCGCGATTAGGGGCCTTTTGTACCTTGAACGTTCGAAGCCCAGCCTTAGTTTTGGCCTTCTGGACAAAACTTCGGCTTAGGTGCAGCTTCTTAGCTACATCCCGAACGGAGGCGTTCGGATTTCGGTTGAAGGCCCCAACTACGCGGTTGTGATTTTTGGTGTTGTACGGAATACTTTTTCCTTCACTTCTGGGCTTCCGATCGGTGGTCAACCGTTCCTCGAACCGCTTAATCACTCGCGACACCGTGGAATTCGCGATTCCCAACGTTTTAGCGATGGAACGATGCGAGAGATCCTTGTTCTCGTGATGAATGCGCAAGATTTTATCACGCACGAGCTGTTCTTTCGACTCCATTTCCGCGAGTTTTGATCACAGGACTTTAAAACTTGCAGGATGTAAATAATGCACTATGAACTAAATCCACCCAAATTTTCATTAAATTCTACCCAACGGTTAAAAAGTTAGAGCAATTTCATAGTGTGGCAATTTCATCGTGGACACCCTTTACCTGACCTTTGAACCACGATCTCGACGAAACATTTGGAATAATGGAATGTAACCACCGCCCAATCGTTTTGCCAACTTTAAAGAGAACTCTCACGTACTAATGGGAAAAAATCATCGTGTGAAATTCTTCTTTCAAAATCACGCCTTCTTTTGCGCCCACCTTTGCTAGAGAGTCCGCCTTCTCATTGCCTGGAATTGAGCAATGTGAGAGGACCCATGCAAAGGTAATTCTAAATGATCTTTCGACCAACGCACACATCTGCTCCCTTATTTTTGAAAGAAAGTAAGATGAGTGCCTCACTGTTTTCATCGACCGGAGGGCCTCAATAGAACTGACACGATGATGATGATGGTCCCGCCACCTACCCCTACAAGTTTTGAGCTAGACGATTTATCTATTAGATAATTTAATTCAACCAGTTATGCAAAAAAATACACAAAAAAATAAAAACTACTTTAAATTACAATAACAAATAAAAACTTTAAATCCATCATCATCATCAAGGCGAAAAGTATAGTTTGTTTGTGCCTCATGACAAATTTTAAACATTTAAAAATAGACCATACAAAATATCCGTTGTTTAACATCGCCAAGATACAAAATTAGTCAAGAGTAAAAAATTAACACAGTAGCTGTGCAAAAGGCAGCTTTGATGTGTGAAATACATTGTCTCTTAAAATCTGTTAGTGTTGCTGCACGCTTGATGTGTACAGGCATCGAATTGAAAAAAATTATCCCTTTAAATAACAACGAATTTTGTGAAGCTCCGTACAAACAACATGGTGTTCTAACATCATCCGCGTTTCTAGTGTTATATCTATGAATATCACTTCCTCTTTCAATTCGATTACACAAATATCGAGGCAGCAAACCGTTTATTACTTTAAAAATGAACACCATTTTCAAATCGACAACTCTCAGCTTCACCGATAGCCACTGTAGGGCTTCTAACAAAAAATAGGAGGAGGTGCACCTATTGCATCTCCAAATCAAACTCATTATCTTATTTTGCAAACGCTGTAATCTCGATATTTGTGTTTGATTAGCTAAAAACAAAATGGAAAGGCAAAATTTCATGTGAGGAGAGCTGATAGATTTGTACAATTGTAATTTACAAGCAATAGCTAAATCATTTTTCAATCGGCAGAGAATACCGAACTTCTTGGCTATTTTCTTGATAACATTGTCAATGTGAGAGTCAAATTTTAATCTATCATCAATAATCAGGCCAAGATATTTTATCTCACTAACGCGATCAATTGTCTCATCATCCATTTTAACAGATACGTCTTCGATAATTCTATTCCGCGAAATTACCATGAATTTAGTTTTACTCATGTTCAATTGTACTGTTTGTACTTTAACCATCTACTTAGAGAACGTAAATCTGCATTCAAATGTGAAACGGCCTCCTCAAGGCTTTTAGCAGCAATGAACAACACGGTAACACTTGCCAAAAGATTAATATCACAATATTGACAAAAATCACAAAATTGACTGCAAGACTCGTCGCAGTCATAAATAGATAGAATGAATAAAATGGGCCCTAAATAACTTTTTGCTGTTGTTTTGATGCAAATCAATTTTCCTCTGAATATATTCACAACGAGTTTGTTTAACGGATTGCGAATATTTGTTACGCGCATCTTTGTACCTATTCAAAAAGATATGCCTATTAGTTCTACGCCATTTCTTGTACAGCTTGTCTCTTTTATGTTTAAGACGCAAAAGATCAAAATTGTACCAGCGGTTCGATTGTTTCTAACAAATTTATTTTCGACTAGTTTTTAAGACGTCTGTCAAAAACGGTATTTGTTTGAAAATCCACACTTCTTTCGACAAGTCTTAAAATAGCCTGTTTCGAATACTTTTTCCAACAACTCACAGCACTGTCACCACTACTATTATCTTCAACGTTAAAAACAATGGTTTCAATCGTATCTT
The DNA here is from genome assembly GCA_024533555.2 of Aedes koreicus. NCBI lineage: Eukaryota > Metazoa > Arthropoda > Insecta > Diptera > Culicidae > Aedes > Aedes koreicus. Next base: position 7,160 of record JAHHFK020005136.1, read on the forward strand.
TACGCAATACTAACAGAATCAAAATTTCTGGTCAATCAAAGTCATTGTGTCTGGAAATACGTATATTCATTAAATTTAACGCTGTTTCACAAAATCCACATTTGAAACATCTCAAAACTTGAACTTCAGGAACAGCACGACACAAATCAAATTTAATATTAATATGTTTCGCGGTCAATAAACAATTATAGGTATTTTTATCAACTTCAATTACCGTATTAAACTTGTTGTACTTGAAGCATGGATTTTCATACATTCTTATTATTTTAACTTCATTAATCGCGATGTCTTCATTTTGATCTTTTAAAATACGAATGAAATCATCGGAGGAAAACTTCTCACTCATGCCCATCACTTTAAGTCTTGGCACCAATGAGAGAACAACAGCGTTATAATTTCCACCCAAATCACTTATAATGCTATCTTTTACAACGTTAACGTTACATCCTGTTGCACACTCAGCAATAATAGAGCCATCTCTCCCATTTCTAAAGTTACGGATCTTGTGTGTTTTTGGATCCTGGTTACTGCATTTAAAAACATGCGATTATAATTACTTTTTTTTTCCGCTGTTCTGATTATTGGACTTACGAGTAACTTTTTTGATTTTTTTTAATCAGTTCGTTTATTTATTAGGCTCAGGCGTGTGTAACACTTTGCGGAGCCGATATTCAATATTGTAATTAACAATTTTTCTATTTCGATTTTAGTAAAGAGGGGTGCCAATTACTCGTGGCTAGCTCGAGGTTAATGGGTCACATTATTGTTTGGAAGGGGCTAGGCAGGTAACTTATTTCAGGTATTTGTTGCTGCTCATGGTTGCGACATCTTCCAAATCCTCGGTCTCTGTAGTCCCTTACAGGAACTAAGCTGCAGATGGGTGACCACAGCTTGCTGGGCAGGTACAAGTAGCACGGAAACAAAAGGATAATATAACTGGGACACAATGGCAGGGAATTTACTAGAGTGAAAGGGAGGGGGTGATGACATTACACTCTTAGATCAGACAAACAAAGGAATTCGTAAATCGCTTGCATGTAGGGAAGATCACGCATTCCCAGGGTTGTCTACCTCGGGCCACAAGGGTATCCAATAGTCGTGCTCTGGAGGCATCATTACCCGGGCAATGCCAAACTGCGTGATCGATGTCATCATAACCGGTTCCGCACCTACATACATTGCTATCGACGAGGTTAATTCTGTAGAGATGTGCGTCTAGCGAGTAGTGGTTGGACATAAGTCTTGACATCACACGAATGAAACCGCGACTTACATCCAGACCTTTGAACCACGATCTCGACGAAACATTTGGAATAATGGAATGTAACCACCGCCCAAGAGAATTACTTGTCCAATCGTTTTGCCAACTTTGAAGAGAACTCTGACGTACTAATGGGGGGAAAAACTTATCATGTGAAATTCTTCTTTCAAAAATCTCGCCTTCTTGTGCGCCCACCTTTGCTAGAGAGTCCGCCTTCTCATTGCCTGGAATTGAGCAATGTGAGGGGACCCATGCAAAGGTAATTCTAAATGATCTTTCGACCAACGCACACATCTGCTCCCTTATTTTTGAAAGAAAGTAAGATGAGTGCTTAACTGTTTTCATCGACTGGAGGGCCTCAATAGAACTGAGACTATTCGAGAAGATGAAATAATGGTCTATGGGCATGTCGGAAATTATCCCCAATGCAGAAATTGATTGCTGCCAGCTCAGCAACATATACGGAACAAGGTTCCTGAAGTTTCCGGAAGGCAGATGAGTATTCATTGTAAACACCGAAACCAGTGGATCCATCAATGCGTGACCCATCAGTGAAAATTCTTCTATTGCAACTGACATGTTGGTACTTTTCGATGAAAATATGGGGAATTAAAATAGGTCGAAGTTGATCTGGAACTCCTTGAATAGCCTGTTTCATGGAGAGATCATAATCAATGGAGGAACTGTGATAAGGAAAGCGTACACTAGGAGGGTTATAGCATGGAAGACTAATATCGGATGACATATAGTTAATATAGATTCGTAAGAATCTTGACTGGGTACTCAATTCGAGCATTTCTTCGAAGTTTTCAATCACAAGGTTGTTACTGATTCCACACTTGATCAGTATTCTAGATGAGAGCTCCCAGAAGCGGTACTGTAAGGGTTTTACTCCTGCCAGAACCTCCAGGCTCATATTATGCGTTGAATGCATACAGCCAAGGGCAATACGTAGACAACGATATTGAATGCGTTCCAATTTGATGAGGTGGCTATTTCTTGCCGAGAGGAAACAAAAAGAGCCATATTCGAGAACTGAAAGAATAGTTGTTTTATAGAGTTTAATAAGGTCTTCCGGGTGAGCACCCCACCATGTCCCGGAAATTGATCTTAGAAAATTGATCCTTTGTTGACATTTCTGTTTTAAATACGCAAAGTGATTACTCCAAGTGCATTTTGAATCAAACATGACTCCAAGGTATTTGAAGGTCAAAGATTGGGTAATGTCTCTTCCCAACAGCTTGAGACGCAGTTGGGCTGGGAACCGTATACTAGTAAACACTACCAATTCGGTTTTATGCGGTGAAAACTCGATCCCCAAATTTCTGGCCCAGATGGACAGATTATCTGGGGAATTTTGCAATGGTCTTTGCAAGATTTCTGCACGTGGACCTCTAAAGGAGATCACAGCATCGTCTGCAAGTTGTCTTAGCGTGCCTCTATTTTCCAAGCAGTTGTTAATATCTTTAACATAAAAATTATAAAGCAAGGGACTTAAACATGAGCCTTGGGGTAAGCCCACGTAGCTAATTCTTGAAGTTGTCAGTTGACCTAGATTAAAGGTCATTTGTTTTTCTGACAGTAAATTATACAAAAAGTTGTTTAAAATTCCTGGTAATCCACTCCTGTGCAGACTATCTGCCAGTATATCTATGGAAACTGAATCAAATGCGCCCTTAATATCCAGAAATACTGAAGCCAATTGCTCCTTGTGTGCAAAGGCCAGTTGTATATCAGATGAAAGCAACGCTAAACAATCGTTTGTTCCTTTGCTCTTTCGGAAACCAAATTGCGTATTTGATAGCAGGTTGTTTGATTCAACCCAACGGTCAAGTCTTGATAGGATCATTTTTTCTAACAATTTCCTTAAACATGATAGCATAGAGACCGGACGGGTAAGAATTGTAATCAGACGCTGGTTTCCCAGGCTTTTTGAATAGCTATTACTTTAACCTGCCTCCATGCGGGTGGAACTATATTTAATTCCATGAGAGTGTTATACAGGTTAAGTAATCGTCTTTTAGCGATATCGGGGAGATTTTTTAGAAGGTTGAATTTAATCATATCGCTTCCCGGAGCAGAGTTATTCGATGAAAGAAGTGCCATTGAAAATTCCAACATTGTGAATGGTTCGTCCAGAGAACCGTTATTTCGGGTGGTATCCCGTAAATTCGGCTGTGTTGGGACAGAGTCTGGACAAACCTTTTTAGCGAAGTCGAATATCCACTGCATGGAGTATTCTTCACTCTCATTGGAGGATGAGCGGTTTCGCATATAACGAGCCTTTCTCCAAAGCGTTGTCATCGAGGTTTCTCTAGATAGTCCCTCTACAAACGAACGCCAGTAATTGCGTTTCTTTGCTTTGAGTAAGTTTTTAAGCTTTTTTTCAAGCATGAGGTACTTATCAAAAAGCTCACATATTTCATGTCTCAGATAATCTTTAAACGCATCGGATTTCTCAAGATACAACTTAATGTATTCGTCATCCCTCCCAGGGGTGGCGGGTCTTCTTTTGAGGGATGCACTTGGAACACGTCGTTTCTGAGCTTCTAATGCACTTTTGTACATCAGTTCGGAAAGGAAACGATACTCTTCTAATGGTGGAAGAGGATCGGTAGAATCAATACTTTGGGTTACCGCCGATGCAAAATGTTGCCAGTCGATATGCCTCGTGAGGTCATAAGGAACATGGATTGACTGGTCTGTTTTTTGAAAACTATTTGTGATTGAGATAATTATTGGTAAGTGATCACTACCATGGGGATCACACATGAGTACCTTCCACAGTGACAATCTAATGATAGTGAATTAGAGCACAGAGATATGTCAAGTCGACTCTCCCTGGCAGGAGGTTTTGCTATTCGTGTCGTCTCCCCAGTTTTCAAGATGGTTAAGTTGAAATCGTCGTATAAGTCATAGAAAATACCCGCTCTATTGTCATCGTATTGCCCCAAGCAGTACCGTGGGAGTTCAGATCGCCCAGAATCAGAACTGGAGATGGTCCTCACTTGACGAATTATTCATCGAAATATATGAATTCACCAATAAGGGGCCATGATACAGTTATTGCTTGAAGTTTTTTCAACTTTAGGAATAAGCAGGTCAATAAGTCCTCGGAGCGGTGAAGCATCCGAAAGGCCAAGAGCATTTAAAATGTTATCCACAATGTCCCTAAAATTAATCTAACCTAGCTTGGACGGGATATTCTTAGAATTGCGAGAAGACGTAGTTTTTGGTTTTGGCAACCTCTTACGGTTACTGTTATTAGGTAGCGGAGGGTTGGTATAGCTACAGCTAGGAACGGATGCATCAGCTATAACCGGTTTAATTTATGAAATATATTTATTTTAAATTGACTTTTGTCGTTGAAAATTCGCATAATTTCCGAGGCGCATTAATTTTAGGCTCTTATCGTGCCAATATTCACCATAAAAATAAATGCGCATATAATTTGGAGCATACTACGCTGTAGAAAACACAATTTGTTTTGAATATTTTGCTATCAAACAAAATTTCCCGCAACACTAGACCTTTTTTTTACTGCTAAATGAATCAGAAGAGCAGAGAATCGAACAAAGCAGAACAACAAAAAACAACCTCGATTTCAGTTCAAGTTTGACAGCTGTAGTCATTTGGTCACATTCTGGTTTTCATGGCAGCCAATAGGTTTTATGAAGGTTCTCAAGTGGTCATGACATCTTTCACTAGAACATTTTCAAAATCTTTATGTTCTTATAAAGGTTTTATTAACTTGTTTTCACAACCATCTATAGAGTGGGCCATTTTATACAAATTTCGGCTTTAAAGAAGCATAGAGGAGGTGTTCGTAGACAAAACAGTTTTGAATGAAGTTTTATCAACAAAGCCGGGAGGAGTGCTATACGGCTGGAATAAAACTAAAATTGTTACTTTGTGTTGCAAACGGATTTTCTGCAGCGGAAACGCTCAGAATGTTGCAAAAAGCCTTTGGTGAGGACTCTATGTCACAAAATCGTACATTTGTTTGGCACAAAGACTTTAAAGAAGGCCGTGAAAGCGTGAGTGACATGCCGCGTTCTGGACGACCATCGACCTCAACTACCGATGAAAACATCGCTTCCGTGAAGAATTTAGTTATGGAAAACCGCTCAATTAGCATTCGGGAGATAGCTGCACTCCTTGATATCTCATTTGGATCGACCGAACACATTTTGACGGAAATTCTGGGCATGAAACGCATTGAAGCACGACTTGTTCCAAAAGAGCTGAATTTTTTGCAAAAACAGCATCGAGTTGAGGTCGCTAAACAGATGATTGCGAACGCAGATAGCGATCCCACATTCATGGAACGCATCATAACTGGTGATGAAACGTGGGTATATGAATTTGATATGCTCACAAGTCAAAGTCGCTCCAAAATTAAAGTTTTACTGACCGTTTTCTTTGATTTTCGCGGTGTCGTCCATTCTGAATTCCTTCCAGAAGGTCGAACGGTTAACAAAGAGTATTATTTACAAGTTATGAGACGTTTGCGTGAGGCAATTCGAAAGAAGAGGCCAGAATTGTGGCGATTAATTATCATGGGTATCTCAATTTTTGGCTTGCAGCAGAATTAACAGTTCCTCAAAATCAATTGAAGGTTTCCTTAATCATGCACTCGTAGTTATTAGTGCACCTGAACCTAACTGCGATCCGTCCTTAGTGTCAAACAACTCTCAAGTGAATTAGAAGATACAACCTTAGAAACCCAGCAGGCGACCCGATGGCATCGGCCAACGGAATTATTACGATCACGAAAAACCGCAATCAAGAGTGTACGATTCGCTGAATTGCTTTGACTAAATATTTTAGTTTCCCTTCATCACTTCCGAACAATCAACGGTGCAATTTACACGGAAGAGTGCCTTAAGAAGCGCCTCTTGTTCCAGTTTGAACAAGCGACACGTTCGGTCGTGTTTTTCGCTCGCGCTCTGAAAAGTTTTTGTGGTGTTTTTTTCGTTCGCTCTTTCGTTTTGGTGCGTGGTGCACTGTATCCTCTCGCATTGTGTGATACACAGTCCGACCCCGGTATGGGGAAGCCGCCGCGTAGTGACGTCGGCACAAGCTCGACTGGGAAACGTTCCCGATTGAACTCACCCGATGATGTGCTGTCATCAAAAAATTAGGAAAGAAAATCACCCGATGATGTGCTGATCGAAGAAGTAGAAACGGGGGGTTGAAGGGATTTCCAGAAGGCCTACTGGATAAGGTGTACTTCTACATCAACAAGGGCCTGCGGTGCACAATTCAACTCTGCTCGCAGGGTTACAAGCTGATGGTCTCGGCGCTGTCCCATTACAACGCTGTCAAGGAAATCCTGAAGCAGATGAATGTGCAGTATTTCACGCACGACATCGAAGCCAACAAACCATTCAAGGTGGTTTTGCGTGGCCTTCCGGAGAAGAAAACGGAGGAACTGGCCGACGAATTAAAAGCCAATGGGCTCAAACCGGTGCAAATAAACAAAATGCGTCGGCACGACATCTCTCGAAGCTATCGGGATCAGCTGTACCAGGTGCACTTCGAGAAGAACTCGACGTGCATGAAAGATTTGCAAAACATCCGAGCCTTGTTCCACATCGTCGTCAAGTGGGACCGCTACCAACCGATCCACCGAGATGTCACTCAGTGCCAGAACTGCCTGATGTTTGGGCATGGTACCAAAAATTGCCACATGGCGAAGCGCTGCGTCGATTGCGGCAAACATCATGGACCCGATGCCTGTGAGCGAATGGAGGATGCTGACCCAGTGTGTTCCAACTGCAGTGCGGCACACAAAGCAACTAGCAGGGAATGCCTGAAGCGGGTCGAATTTATTGAAATTCGAAAAAAATCGTCAGCCAACAATCAACCCGGCCGTCGACGACGATCTGGTCCGCCTCCGGCCCTCACGACTGAGAACTTTCCCCCTCTTCCAACACGCCATGTGCCCCCAAACCGTCCGGTTCCAAGTCGGCCTTCGGTTCAGCATCGATTTACAGCTGCAGCAACCCAGCCATCCCCAAGCTCTCTTCCAGGTCCGACGTACTCTGGTGCAACATCTGGTGCGATCGATGATTCAACGGAGGAAGTCGTTGCAATCCTGACTCAGGCCACCATCATCAAGCGATCCTGCAGAACACGTTCGGAACAAATTCAAGCGATGAGCGTTTCTCAATGGACCGTGAAATCGTCAAAATTGCCAATTGGAACGCTTGCTCGCTGAAGAGCAACAATATCGAGTTCATTAATTTCTCAACGAACGAGCCATTGACATCGCAATCATCACCGAGACGCATCTCAAGCCTGAGATCAACGTGTTCCTCCCAGATTTCCGACTGATCAGACTTGATCGAACCTGTTCCGCCGGAGGGGGAGTCACCATCGCCCTGCGCACCAACATCAACTGCCAGATGCTTCCGAGCTTTCAGCTCAAATTCATCGAAGCCATCGGAGTCAAGGTCGAATCCACCGTCGGCCCTATCACTATCATCGCGGCCTATTGTCCCAAACAAGCAAGCACAAACAACGGGACAGATACGACCTTACGAAACGATATCATCAAGCTTACTCGGAGGCATGGGCAGTTCATTATCGCCGGCGACCTGAATGCAAAACATGAAACCTGGGGAAACGCACGACGAAACAAGAACGGCTCCATCCTACAGGAGGACCTGGAAGAGAGCCATTACACCATCCTGGGCCCGGATACTCCCACCCGGTTGAGCAGATCCGGGGTCCACTCAACAATCGACATCTTCCTCACCAACATGGGGAACAACATCGCCCAGCCGGTCGTGTACCAAGAACTCAGCTCAGACCACTATCCAGTGGTGGCTGAAGTTGGGTCCTGCGTCAACCGGCATTCGGTAACCAGGCGCAACTACCATCGCGCCAACTGGGTCCAGTTCCGTCATCAGGTCGACAACACCGTCGATTACGATAGGCGCCCCGAATCAACCGACGACATCGATCGGCAACTGCAGTCGATCGAGCAGGCGATCTCCCAGGCCCGGGAGTACCACATTCCAGAAGTAACACAGGTGAGCAACTCCTTAACTATTGATAGTCTCACTAAAAATTTGATCCGTCTACGCAACACCACTCGCAGACAGTATCAACGTACTGGTCTGCCTGCCTTAAAAGCAGACTGCAATCGCTTGAACAAAATAATCAAGGCCAGAATGGTGGATCTCAGAAACAATAATTTTGCCAACAAAATCCGCGCCCTCCCAGATTGTGCAAAGCCGTTCTGGAAAATAACAAAAAATTTAAAAACCAAGCCTAGGCCCATTCCACCGTTGATCCCACTAGACAACAATGACTCTAAGGATCGTTTGATTACTCCCGCTGAGAAGGCTGCTGAGATAGGTCGACATTTTGTCAGCTCACACAATCTTGGTCAGAACATCATCAGTCCTCACGAAGCTGCCGTTAACGAGCATGCAAATAACATCCATCTATGTCCCAATGACTTTTCAGAGGATTTGGAAATCACAGCTGACGAACTGTCGACCTATATCAAAATGTCGAAGAACATGAAGGCCCCAGGTTTCGACAAAATCCTGAATTTGGAACTCAAGCACTTGAGTTTCCAATTCTACGAACATCTAGCATTGATTTTCAATAAATGCCTTCGACTTAGCTACTTCCCCTCGTGTTGGAAGTCAGCTAAAGTCATACCCATCCGGAAACCTGGGAAAGATCCTTCCTCCTCCAAGAGCTATCGACCCATCAGCCTTCTCTCGGGAGTATCCAAACTTTTTGAGAAAGCAATCTACCGTCGGCTCCTTGCATCTGCCGACGAACTCAACATCTTGCTTGATGTACAGTTTGGTTTTCGACGCGGTCGATCAACAGTACATCAACTGAACCGAGTCACTAACATCCTCAGGCGAAACAAGTCTGTTTCAAAAACATCTGCCATGGCCCTTCTTGACGTGGAAAAGGCGTTTGACAACGTCTGGCATGATGGCCTGGTGTACAAGCTGCATCGGTACAATCTTCCAGTCTTTCTGGTAAAGATAGTGAAGAACTACCTATCAAACAGAACATTCTGTGTTTCGCTGCATGGTGCAGTTTCCGATGCGCAGGAGGTTTCTGCCGGTGTTCCGCAGGGAAGCATATTAGGTCCACTTCTATTTAATCTGTTCACCTCGGACATACCCCCACTCCCTGAAAACGGATCTCTGTCGCTGTTCGCCGATGATACCGCAGTCGTCCACAATGGTAGGGTAGTAAGAGCGATCGCATCGAAACTGCAGCGAAGCCTGAATGTTCTGTTGAAGTATCTCACAGACTGGAAGATCTGCATCAATGCAGCGAAGACCCAGGCCATCCTTTTCCCTCACTCAAAATCTCCCAGACTTGTTCCGGCTGAGGATGTTAAAATTTGTCTAAACGGTACAACGGTGGAATGGACCAATTCAGCCATCTATCTTGGCGTGACACTAGATAGCAAGATGAACTTCAGGGAACAGGTTGATAAGACTGTCACAAAATGTAACGTTCTGTTGAAGCTTATGTACCCCTTGCTAAACAGAAAGTCTACATTGTCCCTGAAGAACAAGCTTGCTATCTACAAACAGATCATACTTCCGGTTATTGAGTACGGCATGCCGATCTGGGAGAGTTGCGCAAAAACACACCACCTGAAGCTACAGCGGGTTCAAAACAAGTTTCTCAGGATAATCCTGAACACACCTCCGCGGACGAGAAATACTGAGATCCACCGTCTGGCCGAGATAAAAACACTCGAAGATCGTTTAAGTGAGACTATCAATAGGTACAGAACACGTTGCCACCTCTCAGACCATCAAGACCGGGAGGGACCCTCACTAGGGGTTTAAATAGTAAAAGAAAGGGGGAGAATTAAAATATTAAAAAAAAAAACAACAAAACAAGGGGAAAGGAAAAGAAAAAAAAAAATAAAAAAAAAAAAAAAACAACACACACACACACCACACACACACACACACACACACACACACACACACACACACACACACAAAAACAGAAAAGAGAAAAGAGAGAAAAAAGTGAAAGAAATTAAAAAAAAATAATAAAAAAAAAAAAAAAAAAAAAAAAAAAAAAAAAAGAAAAAATGAAATATTAAAAACACTATAAAAATAGCATTGGAACACTATCAGTATGCTTAACAGCTCTTATACTTTATAAAAGTTTTTTAGATCCAAATCTACTTGACAAGTTTTGCAACTTTGCCAAAAAAATATTCGGACTAACAGCAGTCAAGCAAAGTCGGAATAAACTTACCTAATAGATGAATTATGAATTTTAAACAACTACTGTATCACAAATTAAAAAATTTCCTACAAAATATATAACATTTTATTGAACGAGATTTAATAGAACTTTGAAATCATTACGTTTTTATAAACTGGTCAAACTGCAGTGTATCCCGATTTCTGAGTTCTGAGTTTGAATGTCGGGATACAAACAATCAAATCTGGACTCAGAATTACTATGCGAGTCACCGAAAATAAGTCCTTTCTGATTTATAATTCGTTGCCACTTTTCTCGACTATTAGGATACCAAAAGAAAAGTCCGCCTTAGAAAAAACTGGGTACATATTTATGAAACATGAAAAATAAATCAAAAATGACTTGATTCTTTTATGTAGTTTCATTATTGGAGATTTTATTTGCATATTCGATAAACGTTTTGCACAATCCAACATTTTACGAGCGCTAATGGTCGCCAAGATTGAACTCGGTTTCTGGTAGGAGGCAAACGATTTGACTTATAATCTGAGTAAAATAAATTGGTGTTTTGTATGTCACAATTTAACAATTTCTGCGTTCGATTCATCTTGGTTTCACTGGGTTTATATGTATAGAAATTTTAAAAATTGTAATGAAATATCTGGAAAATTTTAAAAATACTTAAAGATCTAGCTTGAAATAAAACTCGTTAAATTAAATTGCTACTAAAGACTGTATTCGATGGAATTTGGACACACAAAATAGGTCACCAAAAATGTTCCTTGAGCCCGATTCTTTTCAAACTTTCTGGAAATAAAGTACTACTAAATGGTTAAGTTTTGACATCATTGGTTTATTGAACCTCTTCTCCCAACCCAAATGCCCGCACCTTTGCCTTGACCCCTTCCATCAAATTTTGGGCAATGATAGGACCGACTTGCTTACTTACTTTTAACCACACTTTCTTTAGTTCAAGTTCATTTTCTATCAGTTTTGGAGTTTGAACGAGCTTTGCCTTCATGATTGCCCAAAATTTTTCAATTGGGCGAAGTTCCGGAGTGTTTGGAGGGTTGACGTCTTTTGTTACAAGAACTACATTATTATCTTTGTACCAGTCTAAGACGGGCCAGTCTAAGAAGACCATAGTGGCAAGATGCCAAATCCGGCCAAAACAGTGTCGGGCCATCGTGAGATCTCAAGAAGGGCAGAAGTCGTTTTTGGAGGCATTTGTCCTTGTAGATTTGTCCGTTGACGGTCCCAGAGGTGATGAAGGGCTGACTCATTTTGCCACATCCGCAGATCGCTTGCCAGACAAGGAATTTTTTGGCGAATTTCGACAGTTGCTTCTTCCGTACACTCTCCGGAACGGCCAACTTAGAGGTGGCGACGTAGTGTTCTTGTCCTGGCATTTGTTTGGTGTCGGCTTTAATGTAGGTCTCATCGTCCATCACAATGCAGAACGGTTTTGTGAGCCACTCCCTGTACAGTTTTCTTGCACGAGTTTTGGCCACCGAGTTCTGTTTATCGCTCCGGTTCGGTGCCTTCTGGACCTTGTACACATGTAATCCAGAACGTTTCATTGTTTTCTGCACAAAACAAACTGAAACTTTCGCCTTTTTCGCAACATCCCTGATCGAAATGTTGGGATAACGCATAAATTGGTTCAATACCATCCTGGCCTTCTCCGGATTTGATGTGCCACGTTTTTAGCCACTACCATTTTTCCGCTTGGTTGTCTTACGGTCCTTGAACGTTTTGATCGCATCAGATACGGTTGAATGTGCGATTCCGAGCTGTTTTCCGATCCATCGATGAGAAGCGTTTGGGTTTTCGAAGTGAGTGCCCAAAATTTGTTGGCGCACTATTTCTTCATTCGAAGCCATCACTGAAATCACTCGACCGATTTTCACGAAACTCACACAATTGACACAACACAATGAAATACATTCAGTAACGCTAAAAAGTTACGAACAATTGCGTGGGTCCAAATTTCATCGCATACAGTCTTTAACATATTATTTGTCAAAGCGTCATAAACGTCATGAAGGCGTTAAGCACTCAACGCTGGCGTTGACAACTGACGCGACGCGACGTAGGACGCATTATTCGCGGAAGCCTTTATTCAGACTAAACGATATCAAGAAAATTATACCAACCCTATCCTTGCGGAAGAAAAATGTTGATACGGAACACACAAAATTGATTCGCAAAATTCGAGGTTTCATCCGATTGCCATCAAATTTTCAGGGATTGAGAAATAACTATTAAAATTCATTTTACCATTTTACTCGTATTTTATTTACAGTCCATACGCAAATGCCCGCACCTTGGCCTTAACCCCGGCCATAAGATTCTGCACAACCTGTGAATCAACCGTTTTTTGCATGTAAACCCATACTTTCTTCAGTTCCTCGACTGTCTTCACTACCTTAGGTCGTTTAAGAAGGTGCTGCTTCATAATCGCCCAGTACTTCTCGATGGGGCGGAGCTCCGGAGTGTTGGGAGGGTTGAACATTTTCGGCACGAAATTGACCTTATTGTCCGCATACCACTTCAGCACGTCCTTGGAGTAGTGGCATGAGGCCAAATCCGGCCAGAAGATTGTTGGGACGTTGTGTGCCTTCAGGAGAGGAAGCAGCCGCTTCTGGAGGCACTCTTTTATGTACACCTGTCCGTTCATCGTGTCCTGGGTCACGAAAGGTGCACTCCGCTTCCCGCACGTGCAGATGGCTTGCCAAACCAGGAATTTCTTCGCAAATTTGGACATCTTCTGAGTGCGGACATGCTCCGGAACGCTGAACTTATCCTTGGCCGTGAAAAACAGGTTGCCGGGGATCTGTTTGAAGTCGGCCTTCACATATGTTTCGTCGTCCATGATGCAGCATTCAACTTTCGTCAGCATGTTGAGGTACAACTTCCTGGCACGGGTTTTGGCGGTCTTGTTCTGCTTCTCGTCGCGATTAGGGGCTTTTTGTACCTTGAACGTTCGAAGCACAGCCTTAGTTTTGGCCTTCTGGACAAAACTTCGGCTTAGGTGCAGCTTCTTAGACACATCCCGAACGGAGGCGTTCGGATTTCGGTTGAAGGCCCCAACTACGCGGTTGTGATTTTTGGTGTTGTACGGAATACTTTTTCCTTCACTTCTAGGCTTCCGATCGGTGGTCAACAGTTCCTCGAACCGCTTATCACTCGCGACACCGTAGAATTCGCGATTCCCAACGTTTTAGCGATGGAACGATGCGAGAGATCCTTGTTCTCGTGATGAATGCGCAAGATTTTATCACGCACGAGCTGTTCTTTCGACTCCATTTCCGCGAGTTTTGATCACAGGACTTGCAGGATGTAAATAATGCACTATGAACTAAATCCACCCAAATTTTCATTAAATTCTACCCAACGGTTAAAAAGTTAGAGCAATTTCATAGTGTGGCAATTTCATCGTGGACACCCTTTATTTGAGGATACGATACGGAACCTGCCGGCGGGTGTACCACAGAATGTTCGAGAATTTCACAGAAAAAAGGACTAACATCTTTATCAACTAGGAGATATAACTTTATTATTGCGTAATAAATAAACGGTTTTGTTGAATTATGAATTGATTTTTTTTGCTGCTATTATTTTGGTGTCCGAAATTTAACGTGGACAGGAGAACACTTCATATGAATACAGTTTCCTCTATGTTTCAAGATTAGATCATGAAGTACGTTTATGCTACAATGGTTTTACAGTCCACAGGATCAAAAACGAATGCAATACTGCACCGCCGCTTTAGAAAAAGCAATTTTCGAAGCACGAAGGACAGGAAAACTCCGAAAAGCAGCGGAAAGTTTTAAGGGTTCTGCAGATTGCCGCGTTTTTTTTCCGCCGCATCAATGATCCTAGAGCTCAAAAAAGATACGAAGCTGAACGGCCTCAAAAGCGGGCATATGTCGTAGGCGTTCAAGAGCTCCGATAGGAGCGACTTAAAGATTGTACTCGCAAAAAAAATGCAACAGACAAAAATGATCACCAAAAATTCATTTTTAGTCGGATAATTATGAGACTCCCAGGGAATAAATAACCACGTATTAGCTTTGTTTTTGCAAAGTTGGTTTATTCAACCTCCACTTCTACGCTAAATGCCCGCACTTAACGCTACCCATCAAATCCTGCTAAACAAATGCGCCATATTTCTTACACACTTGTCGTTACCTTTCCTTTTTTTTCCTTCATAATCACCCAAAATTTTTAACAATGGCTTCGTACTACTCCATCACCGGTTTCGCGTGATGACACGATGCCAGATCCGGCCAAAACAGAGTGTCATGTTCGTGGGACCGGAGGAAGCGCAGCAGGCGCTTCTGGAGGCATTCTTCTTTACAGGGTGTCTCACAATAGGTGTCACTTAAACAAAATGGGATTACAGCAAAACAAATCAACCAAATCATAGCATTTATTTTACATTTGAAAGATACATGTTACAGAAATAAACCATAGTAATCCAATTCAAATCTCTTGCCCTTTTCCTTGATAACTTTGCGCAAACCCATCGCAGCTGGCACGCACGATTTCCTGAGGAATTTGGTCCCAAATATCAACCAAATGTTTCTTGAATCGATCTGAAATAAGCCCTTTCGTAAGGCCTATATGTTGAAGCATATAACCCCAAAGAAAGTAGTCAAGTGAGTTGAGATCCGGTGAAGATGCAGGCCATTCTTCGGTTATGATGAAATCGGGCAAATTTTCCGCACACCACGCTTGCGTCTTTTTTGCCTTGTGAGCTGGAGCTGAGTCCTGTTGGAATCAATAAAGTGTATTCCCTTACAGCGTTGAAACCTGAGGAAGCAGATGGTTCTTCAAAACTTGCTCGATGTAATTTTTGACCAACTCCCAAGGAGATTAAAAAGGGGGAGGGGGGCGGGGGGGGGAACGGGGGGGGGGAAGGAAAAGGCAAAAAAAGGGGGAAAAGGGGGGGCGAAGCGGGGGGGGAAAGGCCAAAGAGGGGGGAGAAAGGGGGGGGGGGGGCAAAGGGGAATAGGGGGCGCGGGGAGGCGTGGGAACGGGGAGAAAGGGGGAACAACGGCCCAACACCATCGCGACACAAAGCGGAGGAGAAAGAGGAGGCGAGGATGGGGAAAAACGCGCGGAATGGGGATTGGGGAAAACGGAGGGGGGGGGAACAAAGCAAAGGAGGAGAGGATGTGGTCGCGAGGAGGAGGGGGGGGGCGGGGGGGGGGGGGGAGGGGAGGGAATGGGGGGGTTGGGTGGGGAGGGCGGGGGGGGGGGGTGGGAGGGGGGAAGGAAGAGAGCGGTGTGGGGAGGGACGAAGGGGGGGGGGGGGGGATGATAGGGGCACGTAGGAGGGGAGGGGGGGACGGTAAGGAAACGGACCTGAGGGGGGAGGGGATGGGGTGGGGTTGTGAGTAAAGAGAAAAAAACAAAAAAGAAGAAGGGGAGAGGAGCAGAGAGGACACTGAAGCAGAGGACGAGGGGGGATCGAGGGGGTGGATCGGGGTAGTGGAGAAGCGGGAGGGGCCGGGTGGCGACCGGGAAGAAAAACGCAAAAGAAAAATAAAGGGGAGTAATGGGGCAGGGCCCGGGGGCGAGGACGAAAAGAAGGAACAAAGAACGCGGACCACCAAGAAGACAGTCGATAGGACAGTAGTTAGTCGGAGGGAGGCAGGAAAAGGGAGGAGGCGGAGGGGACGCGCGCGGGGGGGGGGGAAGGGGGGGGACGGTCGACGGGGAGGGAAGGCGGAAGGCGGAAGGAGGAAGAAGCGAACAAACCACCAGGAGGGGAACCTCCCATCGTACACATCGCAAAAATCGGTCGACTACGATGGGCTGGGCATGTCGTAAGAATGTCGGATGAAGAGAAAGGCGGGGGGGGGGGTCGTAGAGAGGGGAGGACGGTAAAGGAAATTCTGTGGAGGCGGCTGTTGTTGGTAGGGCGATGTAATATTCAGTGTTGATATTTACATTAGGTTCTATGAAAAGAAGAGGAAGTTTTCTGTGTCGTGAAACGGCAACCATACCATGATTTTCGATACATTCTGATAGCGTTCTACAGCTAGTTTATCTTTTGGAATATTGGCAAGATTTTTGCCATATACACGATCAATATGTTGATTATGACTGTCCTGAAGGAGGAAGAGCTTTTCATCCAAAATATTTCTGCTTTTTTGGACCCTGGCTTGCTTTTGACGCTCTGTCAACCCGTGAGCCCGTTTTTTCTTGTACGGCTTGCATTCCAGAACATGTCTGAGGAGCCTCATTGAAGCAGCGGACATTTGAAATTGTTTGCTCAATTTACGGCCAGATACGTCCGGATTACGTCCTATTCGCTCCCTCACACATTTGATCTTTTTCTTCGTTCTGGCAGTTTGTCTGGCACCTCCTTTGTGTTGAATATGGACATTTCCAGTTTCCTTGAACCGTTTCAGGGTACAAAAAACAAAACGCTTACTCACTCCGAACTGCTTGAGGCTATTGAATGTATGATATATGATATGATCACATATTTATCTTCAGCGATAAGCTGTCAAAAGAATACACTCAAACCGGGCATAATCAATTCCGCTGTTAAAATTTCCCAGCTGAAATAAACCAAGACTGAAAAATTGTGACACCTTTTGTGAGACACACTGTATATATTTGGCCGTTGATGTTGCCGGTCGTTATGTAGGGCTTGCTAAATTTGTGGCACCCACACCAAGTACTTCTTGGCGAATTTGTCTACTTTCTTTTTCTGGAACATCTCCGGAACATCAAGGCAGGATTTGCCGACGAAAAACTCCAGGCCGGAGATCTGCTTGGCGTCGGCTTTAATGTACGTCTTGTCTTTCATTACGATGCATTTCGGCAGCACCAACCACTCGCGGTACAGCTTCCTAGTGCGGGATTTGGTCACCGTATTTTGTTTATCGGTTCCATTAGGCGCCTTCCAGACCATGACATGAAGGTAGGTCCGCTTCATTGACTGCTTGATGAACCAGGTGGAAGAATTGACCTTCTTGGCCACGTCCCGAATCCAACGGTTCGTATTGCACTTGAAATATCCCTCACCTTCCTTGCGTTCACGGGGTCTGTTGTCTTCGCCCTTCTTCCGCTGCCAGCTCGCCACTGGGTCATCTGGGTCTCCTTGAACGATTGTACCACACGGGACTCGGTCGAATTGTCAATTCCAAACTGTTTCGAGGTCCACCTTTGGGACTGGCCGGGATTTTCCAAGACCTCGCCCATTAGTTTTTTGTCGAAGCAATTCTTGCTTGCATCTCGATAACCACTTTTCAGATTTTGTACAAGTAAACATAACACTCTAAACTAGTTATACTCAAAATGTTATCAATTTATACCCATGCAATGAAAATGTATACACAAAAGATAGTGTTGCATTTTTTTCGAGTTTAATCTTTATCAGGTCTTAAAGTTACCTAAATGAATTCATTCCATTTTCGAAAATGTTTTCCGTAAATTCAATTTGGTAGGAAAACACAAACTCGTTTTCGTCTTTCAAAACATTTAATAGCCGTGCCTCTGTTGGTTGTTTTAGTAAATCGACAATGATAATATTTATTAACGTCAATACTGCGATCAGATCTCAGCCACCACACTTTTTCCACTATTCATGGCGGAATAAATTTCAGATTTTCAAAATTTTACCCTCTTCTGAATCGTATGAGAATTTGACGTTTACCGAGAGTGATCGTTTCAAAATACATGGCCGCACCATGACTAGTAGATGTCCATGCCCTCCAAAAAAAAAAACTCCTAGGTTCTTAGATGACATTATTTCGGCACAAAAAAAGGTGAATTTATGCAAAGTTAATCGCCAATCAGAAAGAATAGAATCGAATCGCTCCGTTATTGTGCATGAAATTTACTTTATACGCTATATGTATTGACTAAATATAGCCGTTCAGAAACTTCATTTACTCGCTTAACAATGATAACTGAAGATTGGCAAAGCCGAGATTACCCCATAAACAAAATCAACAAACTTCTATAGCTTCTATACTCTTTGAGAAATTCAGAAAATCCCAACCATGTCCAAACATATTTGATGATGAATGTTGATAAAATTTTCCTGTGTGTAGACAAAAAAAAAAACAGGATGTATCCTCGCCACAGTTCCTGTATCAATGCCATTTCCCAGAGTCTAACCTGTTAGTGATTTTTCCCTTGCTCTGATTTACATCTTCCTTTGAAGGAAAAAAAAGGGAAACTATGCAAAGAGTATGCACTAAAAACGTAGAGCACCAGGACAGAACAGATGATGACACATTCCAAGTCTGGTATGTCAACTAAAAAAAGAATCTGCTGCAGAGGACACACTTCCAATGCGTGCTGTCTATGGTTCTCGAGTGTAGCTTGTTTGATTTTTTTTTCAGAATCAGCCGGTCATCATTCTCCGGCAAGCCACAGAGATGGAGCTTTCTTGCCTGATATCAAGAGGTTCTTCTCACAGATTGATGAAAAAAAATGAGGCATGTTGCGAAAAGGTAGCTGAAATTAATTCAAGTACCTTCTCTGATGGCTGCTGGCCGATGAACACGGAGCAACTTTCGTTTGCTGGTAAATTGACATACGTCCGTTCTTCCATACTCTTTCGATGAAGCCAACAAACTAGACGATGTTTTTGCGACAAGTCCTGCATGAAATGTGAGTTAGATTGTTGAAGAATACTACTCGGAAGTTTAATCGTTATGCTAGAAGATTAATTCAAAGTTAATCAACCGTTGCCGACACAAGCTCAAAGTTTACTTTGCGTTTTCCACACAGATGCCTTGACTACCCAAGCCAAAAACTCCAACTGCAAGCATCAATTATTGTATCTCGGAAGGACCGAACATTGTCACGTAAATCAACAACCCCAAACTAACAACAATGTGATAATAAAATGAGTGATGAAAGGCGGTGGACCCCTATCCTCACCTTTTGTCGAACTGTTTGAGTTGGGTGAGAGATGCTCCTTTTTTCGGCTTATCAGTGAGAAGCCCCGATCGAGGGAAGCCGGAAGATTCAACTTTAAACAAACTTTGTCGGTCTCGGTTGGTCCTTGTCCAAATCGAGTAGCTCAAATTTGCTTTGACTGGGTCCCGGTGGAAGTTAAGAACCAGCTGCTCTGTTGATACCGGCTTAATGGATTGTGAATTGTACGGGGGTTCTTTGTCGAAAGTTTTAGATGCGCGTTATTCGGAGGTATTTGCATCTAACTGCCTGTATGGGTCCGAAATTAGATAGTCGATGACCCTGTCGTATGAATTTACGGAACGGATAGACACTTCATTCCGAATAGTATCACAGTCCCAAATTAATCTCTAAAAAAGGGTTTAAGGGGGAAAAATAAATATGAATAATATTTTTCTATGGGGGGGAAAAAAAAAAAAATATAAAAAAAAAAAAAAAAATCAGGAAGGAGTTTTAAATAAAGAAAATGGTGCGGACGCCAGCTAGGGAGGTTTCTTGGATCGCGTGGTGGTTTGTGTTTGCTAAGGTGGGGGGGGGGGGGGGATGGTTGTAGGAGGTGGGGATTTTGGAGGGGACCGGGGGGCGTTTGTGGGGGTGGGGGGGTTGATGTGGTTTTGAATAAGAAGGTTAGTACGTTGATCAGTTTATTGAAATGCACAATTTTCATGCTCGGCGAAGCAGCAAAACAAAGATTACCCTTGCAGTGATATTGTTTTCGATGCCCCCCGAGCAGAGCCTTAATTAAATTTCCATTTCCTTTTCTCTGAACATGGTGTTTTTTTTTCAGGAGTGTATATTTCCGGTTATCTCTTCCATCTGATGTTTTTGTGAACATGTTTCATTGTTGCGTAGCAGTGGAAAGTAAAAGCATGATTTTGCTACTCATCGCACCGAACAACAATGGAAATGGACAAGAGCTTGCTGCATGTGGGGAGGCAGCATTCATTCTCCGATGAAAATCCCAGCTTTTATATCCGGCTTTTAGCTTGATCACACCCTTACAGCTGCTAGATGGGCTATCATATCCGGAACAGCAACATCGGACTGTTCTTTCTTGTGGATGATGAAATTGTAGCAAAGAATTTTCTCAGAACGTCCGGTTGAAGCCTGGTCAGATGGTGCCTTTTTCCTACATCCATAGATCGTCCGACCTCAGTCGAAGCAACAAAGTAAGCACATATTGAAAGGATAATCCTTCGAATAAATGAAACGGAAACTGAATTGGTTAACAGTACGTTTATATTCTGCTGGGGAAGGGAAAATGGTGGTGGCACCGTTCAAGAAAAAGATCGATTTCATCCATATATCGATCAAAAAATTTTAACATTATTTTAGTTGGCTCATCATTGGTCCAATCTGTTGTCTGTACACAGGAAATGAGAACGGACCGTGAAGTAGTTCACGTTTTCAGGATTTTTCCCTTTAAACGTTATTTAATTCATGATTGCGTAATTCAGTTCATAGTGTATTTTCGCTTGTTCTCGAATTCATGATTGCA
The DNA here is from genome assembly GCA_024533555.2 of Aedes koreicus. Lineage (NCBI taxonomy): Eukaryota > Metazoa > Arthropoda > Insecta > Diptera > Culicidae > Aedes > Aedes koreicus. Next base: position 28,090 of record JAHHFK020005136.1, read on the forward strand.
GTTCATGGATCTGGGCATGGATTTTTTTTTTCGTGTGAAACTCATACTGACATGTAAATATATTACCAAAAAAAAATTAAACAAAAGAAATTTCTGCAAATGCAAATGCGATTAGAATCAAAACGACCGTTTACGAGTTACCAAACAGTACAGTACGGAACAGAAATTCAAATCAGTAATTCGTGATTTAAGTTGTGAAGTTATTCTATTTTCACGGGATTTGGGCACCTTTGTGCCCTGGATTTGAATTCCCGTGGCGGGAATCAAGTCTACACAAACATTACAGTTTTCCTTAAGTGTAAACCCATTCGCGGAATTTACTCCGGAAAATAAAATGCATCTCTTCACACTACTTCTTGGACGGGAACAAATCATTCCGATTTTTTTTCCGGGCGGATTTTGCAAGTTTGAACTCGAACAGGGAAAAAATATTACAATGTCAGAAAGAGAGCCGAGTGCAAAAACAGGTTTTTTTTTATGTGCTCGAAGACTTTGGTAGTTTTGGCAGGTGGGAAAAAATTTGGTCCCAAGCAACCCGAAAGGGGTCGTTCACAAAAAAAAAAAAACCGGGAAAAAAAACAAACAAAAGAAAAAGGGGATTTTCTTTTTTCCCTTTTTGGGTCGTGGGGTTTTTTTTTTCCCCCAACACAACCAAAAATATCTTTTATAAACAAAAAAAAATAAAAATCTAAATTTTTTTTTCTTTCTTTTCCTTTTGTATGGAAAGGTATTTTTGGTGGGTTCATTTTGTTTTCGGCGGACGGCGGGAAGGAAAAAAAAAAAATACATAACGGGTGTCCACTAAAAAATGAGAATGATTTCAATACTTTTCCATCAGAACAAAAACGGCCGCATAGAAATGTCACTTTAGATGAATGAATCGTTGCACTCTCCAGAAAATTTTCATACACTCTTATTTAACTCTAACATGTTCAGTCGTGTTCAGCATGCCGTCGAAACAGGAAAAACTGCGCGCGCGCGTTGTACAATTCTTTCAAGCGAACGAAGATCGTGGAAAAAAATACACGGTGGACCATTTTTGTCGTGAAAAAGTTCCGGTATCCACCGTATACCGTATCCTGGCATGCATGAGAGTAACCCGGAAGAAAGGTTGTGGCCGTCCAGCGAAAATAATGAATGAGAAAACGCTCCGCTCGCTGCGCAGCATGTTCAACAACAAGGATTCGGTAAGTCAACGGGAAGCAGCCCGAAAGTTCCATTGTTCGAAGTCACTCATCTGCAAGACGCTAAAGAAAGAAGGAATAGTGTGTAGAAAGAAAACCAGATCCCCAGAGTACACAGATGAGCAGATTCAAACCGTGAAATCCCAATGCCGCTGGATGACTCGGAATTACGGCGGAAAATCTTTCGTTCTGGACGACGAAAGCTACTTTCCTCTTTCGAAGTCTCAGATACCGGGAAACGACCGATTCTACACTAAGGACAAATCTACTACTCCTCCAAAAGTAACGTATAAGTTCAAGCACAAATTTGAATCGAAGGTTATGTTATACATCGTAATATCCGATAAGGGTATTTCGAAGCCGTGGTTCAAACCAAGCGGTTTGGCCATCAACCAGGAGGTGTACCAAAGAGAGTGTTTGCAGAAAATACTCATCCCATTTCTTAAACAACATCACTCGGATGGCAAATACGTGTTTTGGCCGGACAAGGCATCATCGCACTACGCAAAAAAAAACGCTAACGTTTTTGGAGAGCCAAAATATACCATATGTCCCAAAAGACCGGAATCCGACAAATTTGCCACAGTGCCGTCCTATCGAGGATTTCTTCGGTCTTTTGAGCTCCATGATATACAAGGATAATTGGAAGGCCAAGAACACCAAGCAACTTACCAACAGGATCAAAAGCTGCATCCGAAAAATCGATGTGGCTGCCGTCCAACGGTCATGTTCCAGCATAACGACTAAGCTGCGCCGCACGGCGGACCACGGACCATATGACAATATTCACTAAACTTAGTTTGAAGATTTAAGTTGACCCTTTTAATAAAATAAATCAGTTTGAACAAAACTTCACTGGTATTTTTTTCCTGACCCATTCTTTTCGTTCTCATTATTTAGTGGACACCCGTTAGTGCATTCAGGGTCAAAAAAGACCCAAGACTTTGCATCGCTCCCAAAGATTTATTTTTGAACCGATTTTTGATATCTTGGTCTCAAATGAAAGGAACTTAGATCAACATGCTGACCTGATTTGTTTTTTGATTGGCCATTCTGGGCACATAGGTACCCAGAATCGCTGGCGGTATGCATCCGAAGTGGACAATTTGGGAACCTCAAGTATTTGTACCGACGGTTCAAAATTCACGATTTTGAACACCGATCTTCAAAAACATCATGCCATAGAACTACCAGTGAATTTGGCCACATCCGGATACTCTGGTACCGGTTCCGGTCGGTTCCAAAGTGGACAACTTTGAAAACTCAACTGTTTGTACCGTTCCACTATGGTACGAATAGCCAAATTTCGCGACAAAAATCGATAACTCAAAAACTATCAACTTTAGACATATGATGTATTTGAATGATTTAATCTTAGAAACAAGATCTATATTTTGGTTTGGGTGGTGACTAGGGTGGTCCTTTTATATTCATAATAAACATTCTAACTTTTTATTCTTATGATTTAGAGAAACTGTTGCTCCTACAGAATTGTAGATAATTTAATTTCATGAAACTTTGCTGCAGTTTCTTCAACGATTACACCTTAAACGGTCCATTCAAATGTTTTTTAGTTGGAAGTATCGTCACAGATGGCGCACATAGTGGATTACCTTATATTTGACATTAGCACACTACCCCCATCTGTGCAGCTTTATCACCCATCACAGTGTGTTCAACAGATGGCGCAAGTGTGTTAGTGACGATGATTTGTAGTGCAAAATTTTCAATGTGTTATGTCTGTCTGTCTGTGATATAAATGTTGATAAATAAATGGAGATGGGTTAACATAAAAATGTAAACATTTTCATAAAAAATGTCACATTGTTAGGCACTTTGATGATAATTGTTGATGCTGCAGATCGAAAGTTTATCGAAAGTTTAAAATGATCCATGGCAAACCAACTTTGTTCACTAAGATTTAAAGGTATGATCCATCAATTATGCAGGAATGTTTTCAATCTCGAGAACTATTTTTTAAACTATTTAAGGAGAAATCGACCCTTAATTGTGTTCCTACTCAGATGTATTGACATGTCTATTCCTTATATGTTGCTGTAAAAGAAGGATCGCGTTGGTCTAAGGAGATTTTGCCCTTTTTCAGAAAGCTTACTTACTTTTGCGATCTCACGATCCTTAAGGACCACCACGAAATTTGGCAAGGAGCTCTCGTGCACGCATAGAACTACTGGTCAAACTGTTATATCAGATTTTTTAAATAAAATTATGCTGGGCAGACGCTTGCCGTCCAACTCGCTATCGCTCGTCGGACCTAACTAGCAAAACAATATTATTCCAACGCGATACATCTTTGGCAGCAAACTTTTACCCGGATACCTAAAGGAACGGTCCTCAAACTGATTTAATTTTCTAAATTTTTGCATCCCAATGTTCCCTTTGTTCCCTATGTTTCCCTATTTCCAAATAAAATCCCTATGAGCCTTCCAAAATTTGAATTCATTTAATTTGAAACTGACTGTACACAACTAACTTTAAATTGGTAAGGAAATTAGTGTGGTAAACAATATACAGGGTGCGGCAGAAAATAATGCGAAAATGATTAAACTTGAGTATTGGGTTAATTCGTGTAGCTAGTGACAAATTGCTGCCGAAAGTGTATTTGTTTATGTTTACTTTCAAGTGCTGCATCCAAACAATCTATTTATTTTGTTGCACATTCGTCAAAATGTTCACGAAAGAAGTGATCACCAGTTTGTTGCTCGTACAGAAGAAGTTGAAAGAGATTGCCAAGGTGGTAGGGTGCCATTTGGCAAAAGTTTACCGCATAAAAAGTCCCTGCAGGATGGTTCTTAGCAGCGGACGTTCGCGCTTTGCATGCACGCCGAACGTGATCAAATCGGTCCGTGCAAAAATCGCCACTCCTGGGAGTCAATTTTCGCCACCCCAAATCAATATATTTAAAGAATAGCAAACAAGCATTAAACTTGCACAAAAAAGAGAATAAATAATAAAATAATAGTCCAGAATCGATTTCAACGTTTATTTATAACTCAGTTTTAACAATTCATGATAACATATGAATGAAAATATATCAAATGCGGGATAATAAACATGAGCTCACCTCGATGCTATCTGAGCCTTTTTCTTGCGAGCTTTATCCTTCATATCTTGCTTCAACTTCTTCTCTTGTTTCTTGTTCTTTTTCGCTTCTGCTTCTACCTTCCGTTGCATTCGGATAACCTTACGATTCTCTTTTTCTTCCTCGGCACGCCTTTGGTCTTCTTCCTTCTGCTCAAATTCCTGTATGAATTCATCCGAAGTCAGCACGTGATAGCGTTTGAATTTGTATTCTCGTTTAGCTGTCCGTTTTGGCGTGGCGTGATGTATTCAGGAAATCCTTCAATGGGGTTCTGGAAGGGCCCGGTTTCGCAGTTTCAGGAACCATCTTCGACGGTTCTTCCGGGGTGGATACGAACCCATCAGCTACTCCATTCCCATCTGGCGTTCCATTGTTGATATCAGCATAAACAAAATCACACACCGAATCATTTTCGGGTACGCTATCCTCCATGATTTTGAATACATCTGGGTAGTTTTGCTCCAACGTTGAAAATATTTTGAAGAACGCTTCATCTTCCTCATTATCCAAACAAACGAACTGTGACTTGTACTTTTTCACTCTTGTCTCACCAATAGCTGCCACGCATTCTTCGAGTATCCTCTTCGCATTTATGAGTTGTGCAGAGGTTTCGGCGGATTCTCGAGTCGGTTCAACATCACCAGGCTCAAATAACGGTTCTTCAGGATCCTCGCGAACGGTAGACTTTCCCAAGCACTTAGATGGATCAATGGCATTCCGATCCCATGGGTAAAGTCCAGATGCTCGGAAGCCGTTTTTGAGGGTTTTTACGGTTACCGAATTACGTAGGCAATCTTGCAACACAGTTGCAAAATTGTGCGCGTTCACGCAGCCTTCAGGGTTCTTTTCGCGAAATCTCTGCACAGCTTTCGGCCATGCGTTTTTCATTGGTTTGAAGACAGAAACATCTGCCGGTTGCATTATCGTTGTAACGTTAGGGTACAATGCGATCAAAACAATCCCAAGTTGTCGGCATAACTTTGATGTTTCAACGTTGATATGGCTACTGGGGCCGTCAATAATAAAAATGACAGGCTTTTTCACCTTCTTGGCCACTAGATAGGGATCCAGGACGTTTCTGATATAATCACGGAAGACAGGGGTGGTCATCCATCAGGTATCAGATTTAGCCACTCCCCACATTGAAGGAACTGAATCAGCAACAGCTTTTGGGATTGTTTTATATGGGTAGATGATGGCTGGAGGGATGGTTTCTCCGGAAGCGAAAAACGAAAACATGGTTGTTATGTTGAGCTTACTAGAAGTTTTTCCGAGGTCGTAGATGTTGGGGCTTCCAACAAAAGGGAAGACGGTTTTTTTTTTTGGGTTCAAATTAAACGAAGTTTCATCTCCTTTTTTTTGGCGGTGGGGATCTTGAAGAATTCCCATTCTTCCAATTCCGTCTCTTCGTCCTGCGTCAAAACCGTAGTTGGTCCTGGACGGAACACGGTTTGGTGCTTCTTCAGAAGCACAAGTCTGGATCGGATTGTTGATCGAGGAATTCCATAGTGGTTGGCAGCTTTTTTGGCACTCATCTCCTTGCGCTGTATTTTATCACATGCAACAGCTAGTTCGGCCTCGGAATATGAACTTCCGTATTCCTTTGGTCTCTGTGCCTGTTGGGTATAAAATAAACGTCAAATTAACGAGTTTTTCATAATAATTTCAAGAAGTATTACCATTTTCTCCAGCGGTATGGTGCAACACAAAACGCAACTCTAGTAGTTTTTGTTTACAAATTTTGACAGCTTGGTTATGTGTGGCGAAGATTAACACCATTTGGGATTTGAAAACGCACAAAGGGATTTCGCCACTGGCGATAATTGAAATCGTTGTATTTAGTGTGTTATATATCGCCAACTTTAAATTAGTCAAAAATCATACAAAAGTAGTCATTTATCCATACATAATTGCTGGAATCATCAAGAGTGGACTACTTTAGAGATGCGGTGAATGATCTGAATATGCAAATCGTTGGATTTAGTGATTTTCCGACAATATCCATATGTGCTTGTTTTTCAATGAGTTGAAAAATTAGGTCGTACTCGGGCTTGGTTTGAGGATACATAATTTATCAATTAAAGCAAAAAAAAATATTCAAAACCGGTGCAAACACGACTGCCGGGCACTAATATGTGTCGAATTATTCAATAGTCTGAGCCACAAACCAATTTATATGCTCAGAAATGCTGAATGTTTCACTAGGGTGGCGAAATATAACACAGTGGCGATTTATAATACATCTACCCTATGTGTGAATAACTATTATTAGAGTTATTGAAAACATGCAATAAGTCCAATGTTAAATTTCTGCATTGTATGAATGTAATGAATTATTACTAACACATGTAACAGCGAACACACCTCAAACTGAGAATCCAGCCATTCTGGTTTTCTTTCCACAAACCTTGTTTGACTCCGAAGTTTTATCCAATAACCATTGAATGTTTTAATCCACGCATCGAAACTGACCTTTAACTCATCTTCTTTCCCTGTTAAACTCTGCTGTCTCAAGAACTCGTAAACGTTTTTTTTATTCAAAGTTCTGAAATAAATTTCAACTAAATCACGATCTAGCACAACCATTCTGAATCGATTCAGCTTAACACCTGGAATGACGTTTAACTTTAGAAAAGCAAGCAGACTTATCTGGTGTTTGGGCCTTGGATAGGATCCTGCAAGTAGTCATTCAAAAAGAGACCATATTGGGGTCAAAACCCTTAGCAGAGGGATAAATAAAGATGGCAAGTCAGATAGTTTAGGCGGTAAGAGCATCTAGAAGTTGAGAGCCCACAATGAGCTAATTGCAAAATGCAACGTTTAGAAGTACAAGAAGAATTCACTTGTTTTCTTCGGTGACGGAGCGAGACGGTTGCAGTTGTCGGATCTTTTCAAAGGTTTGGACAAGGTGCTAAATAAGTACAGCAGGCCATGTTCAGAGTTAGTTTTGAAACGTGTGGAATACTACGTTTTCCATATGTTACTGTGATTGAATCGTAAAAAGCAGACACCGTAACAAAAGTGCGACTTCTTTAATTTGCGGAGAATTTCATGTGGATACTCTTGTTGTGGTGATTCCACCCATTTTGACTCCTGCGTGCGAATTACTTGCGTGGATTTGAGAAAAGACCACGTACTAGTAAATAATGAGCAGAACCATGTTGAGCACGACTATTTTGAAAATTAAGCATAACTAACAAGCACAATTGTGGTGACACCTACGCTGACAATAAGCCGAAAAATGGTCAATTCAAGAATCTTTGAATCCATGCAACTTACAATATATAATGGCTTTTTATGTCTCACACAAGACTAGTCATTCTTTAGCTACTTCGATTAAAGATAACTGAAATAAGATAAATAATTCAACTATATGGGTTAAACTGGGGTGAAATCAGTCATATATTTGTTCACAGAGCCGTGCGGTAGATGAAACAACTTCTAAGGAGTGTATCGAAAATAAGCTATCCACAAAGTTTCTTTCAAATTTGGTTGAAAACCGATATTTTATTCATACAAAAAATTGATCCTTTATTGTACGAGGTTAAACCTGAACATAATGAAGACCGGATGAAATTTAAGTTATTCCTTCACGAATTTTCGAACTTTGGATCATCAAGTTCCGGACAAGTGTTGCATCGCATTTTTTGGACGCTTGAGCCCAAATTTTTTTGAACTCCTGCATGTTCCCAGCTGCCTTACCAGTCTTCTTGAAGACCCTCTTCACGATTGCCCAGTGACGTTCGATGGGTCGAAGCTGAGGGCAATTTGGTGGATTGATATTTTTATATACTCAACGAAATCTATACCCTTTTCCGCAAGCCAATTGAGAGTGGTTTTGGCATAGTGAGCCGACGCTAAATCCGGCCAAAACAGTGGAGGTGTACTATGCTTCTTATATAAAGGCAACAATCTCTTCTGGAGACACTCAGATCGATAGATTTCCGCATTTATAGTTCCGGTAGTGTAAAAATTGGTTGACTTCAAACCACAGGAACATACTGCTTGCCATACCAGTACCTTTCGACCGAATTTCTCCACTTGAATCGACCTGTCTGCATCGCTTACATCCTCCCCGACGACGGCAGTAAAGTATTGTGGACCTGGAAGGGTTTTTGAGTCCTCCTTTACATAGGTCTCATCGTCCATCAAAACGCATGCATCCGGACGCTGCAAAAGACGCGAATACAATTTCCGGGCCCTTGTTGCTGCTCGCTTCTTCTGTTCTGCACTTTGTTTCGAGATTTTCTGCTTCTTGTAGGTCTTCAGGTGGTTTCGCCTCTTGATACGCTGAATCATTCCGACACTCGTTCCTGCTTTTTTGGCCAAATCACGTATTGACATTGATTTGTTCTTCATGATTAGAGATACCACTTTCTGCTCCAGTTTCGGGTTGGAAGAACCGGGTTTTCTGCCTCTTCTTGGTAGCTCATCCAAAGAATAGTGTTCCCCAAACTTATTAATGATGGTTTTAACACTCGCATGATGAATTCCAAACCGCTTCGCCAATTTTCGCATATTAATACCCTTCTCACTTAACCATGTGTCCAGAACCTTAATTTTCACTTCCTTTTCAATACGCGACATTTTGAAAACGCAGAATTTGAACCGCACAAACAAGTAAACAAAAGAAAGCTGACAGTCAAACGCACAGCATGCAGTGTTTAGAGCATAAAAAACCATCACAAATACATGCGTACAACGCAAATGTATGTGGATAGCTTATATTCGATACACTCCTTATTCGATTTTTAGAAAATTTTACATAGGATTAGCTTCGTTTGGTTGATCTTGAGCCACTCCGAGCAAAGACATCTATAAACTATTCAAGAATACAAGGGAAAGTGGGGTAAAATCAGCCATATCTTCGTTCACAGAGCCGTGTGGTAGTTGAAACAGCTCCTATTCGAATTTCCAAGAAATTTCCCATGGGATTATCGCTATTTTGTTGATCTTGAGACTCTCCGTGCAAAGATGTCTATAAGTTATTCAAGAATATTAGGGGAAGTGGGGTAAAATAAGCTCTATAACTCCACAACCATATTCGGGCGGTGATTGAAACCAGTTCCATTCGATTTCCCAGACAATTTCCAAGTGGAAATGGCCTTGTTTACAAGCCGCGCATAAAAGCGACAGAGGTTACAGGTTTTTTCCTTAGTTTTCATCAGTTCTTGCCCACTGTGCATCGTCGAGTTTCAGCTAGGAGAGAGTTCTTGTCATTTTCTCAAAAGTGCCTGAATCAATTGCAAGTACTTTTAATGATTAACATGTCACAGTTATGACAGTGAAGATTTTACATTAGTTAACTGTCCATAAATCTGATCTTTGTTAGCCAATGTGCGATTATCGGATCGGTAGTATGTCTCTCAAACAGTGAAATTGCAATGTAGAAATACTTTTTATCATCCAAGAAGTACTTGCTTACTGAGTTGTACACAATAGAAGATCGTGGTAGGTCACGCTTGGCGAAAGTTGTGAAAAATTTTGCGGCGTGTCTTCTGCCAATTTCAGTATGTGTGCGTGTAGCATCATGCCTTTATTTTGATTTTGAGATTAGTAAAGGGTGTCCACGATGAAATTTCCACACTATGAAATTGCTCTAACTTTTTAACCGTTGGGTAGAATTTAATGAAAATTTGGGTGGATTTAGTTCATAGTGCATTATTTACATCCTGCAAGTTTTAAAGTCCTGTGATCAAAACTCGCGGAAATGGAGTCGAAAGAACAGCTCGTGTGTGATAAAATCTTGCGCATTCATCACGAGAACAAGGATCTCTCGCATCGTTCCATCGCTAAAACGTTGGGAATCGCGAATTCCACGGTGTCGCGAGTGATTAAGCGGTTCGAGGAACGGTTGACCACCGATCGGAAGCCCAGAAGTGAAGGAAAAAGTATTCCGTACAACACCAAAAATCACAACCGCGTAGTTGGGGCCTTCAACCGAAATCCGAACGCCTCCGTTTGGGATGTGGCTAAGAAGCTGCACCTAAGCCGAAGTTTTGTCCAGAAGGCCAAAACTAAGGCTGGGTTTCGAACGGTCAAGGTACAAAAGGCCCCTAATCGCGACGAGAAGCAGAACAAGTCCGCCAAAACCCGTGCCAGGATGTTGTACCTCAACATGCTGACGAAAGTTGAATGCTGCATCATGGACGACGAAACATATGTGAAGGCCGACTTCAAACAGATCCCCGGCAACCTGTTTTTCACGGCCAAGGATAAGTTCAGCGTTCCGGAGCATGTCCGCACTCAGAAGATGTCCAAATTTGCGAAGAAATTCCTGGTTTGGCAAGCCATCTGCACGTGCGGGAAGCGGAGTGCACCTTTCGTGACCCAGGACACGATGAACGGACAGGTGTACATAAAAGAGTGCCTCCAGAAGCGGCTGCTTCCTCTCCTGAAGGCCCACAACGTCCCAACAATCTTCTGGCCGGATTTGGCCTCATGCCACTACTCCAAGGACGTGCTGAAGTGGTATGCGGACAATAAGGTCAATTTCGTGCCGAAAATGTTCAACCCTCCCAACACTCCGGAGCTCCGCCCCATCGAGAAGTACTGAGCGATTATGAAGTAGCACCTTCTTAAACGACCTAAGGTAGTGAAGACAGTCGAGGAGCTGAAGAAAGTATGGGTTTACATGCAAAAAACGGTTGATTCACAGGTTGTGCAGAATCTTATGGCCGGGGTTAAGGCCAAGGTGCGGGCATTTGCGTATGGACTGTAAATAAAATACGAATAAAATGGTAAAATTAAGTTTAATAGTTATTTCTCAATCCCTGAAAATTTGATGGCAATCGGATGAAAACTCGAATTTTGCGAATCAATTTTGTGTGTGGCAATTTCATCGTGGACACCCTTTACATCAGTTATCAAAATGTCGTCAAACGAAGAGAAGCAACGCATCAAAATTTTGCAAATGCATAGCAAAAATCCAAACAACTCTCACGCCATGTTGGCGAAATTGTTGAATGTGGCTAAATCAACTGTTACCAACGTATTATAAGTGTTCGGTGAACGTTTTCCGACAGCCAGGAAAGCTGGATTGGGGAGAAATCGAAAGCCGGACGCCACAGCGACGACAAAAAGAGTTGCCAGCTGTTTCGAGCGGAACCCCAACCTCTCCGTCCGAGATGTCGCAAAGAAGCTGGGAGTGACGCGTTCAACCGTGGATAGAGCAGCTAAAAAACGAGCTGGACTGTCGACTTACAAGATAAACAAAACACGTCGGCCAAAGCACGATCGCGAAAGTTGTGCAAGACGATGCTGACGAAGTTTGATTGCGTGCAGACCTTAAACAGCTTTCTGGACAGGAATTTTATACGGCAACCGGACGAAGAAAGGTGTCAGATATTTTCAAGCACATTAAGGTGAAACTCCCTTCAATCCTCAGTATTCAACATGCATGTAGTAGTGCAAACACTTCTTTGCTCTTATGTAGTAGTAAAAAAGAAAAACGGTCGTGGTTGCCAGTAATTTTTATTTTTCTTAGTGGATTATAATACATCCATATAATTATTCCCGACAATTTTAAAATTCTTAAGAAAGCATGAAACCTCAAAAAAAGAATCATTTTCAAAGGTTGGGGGCGTCAGGGGCATAATTAGCAAGCTAAAGATTAAGCCATACATCTTATTGAATACAAAGATTGGTGAATTTTAAACATTAATGTTCACTTCTTATGTGAATCTTAAACTAACGGATGAGTCGTTGGTTTGATGTCTGATACATAAAATGTATTTAAAATGTTTTAAATTGCACATCTGCGATAATAAATGAAATTTTGCTATTTGAAAACTGATTCCAGGGACCTTTTCACGTCATACTGAACTCTAAAAACCAACGACAACATCATTCGATTGCCACATTTTTGTTAATTTTTTCACAGGAATCAACTTGAAAGTTGTTGATGATCCTTTATTTAAAAGTACTTTGAAGTTACTTGGACACTTACCAAAAACACAAAAAGATGTTATTTCTTTGCGACTTTAATAAGGATGAATAGATTTGCTTTGTTTTACCTATATTTCAATGTGGAGCATTTTTAAGGTTATATATGTATTCACTCTATGTTTTAACTGAACTCTCATTATCTTTATTCGTTTTTTCGCTAAGATATATCCTTAAAGAAAAAGGGGGATCAAGTCATACCCCTCACTCCAGCTTTCAAGGAAAAGGAAGTAAATGAAAGCTGTTTTTTCCTTTGCTTTTCAAACAAGAAAATAAATGTGTACACAAACAAATGCAAAGCTAATCAAAAACTAAACTCACCATCGGATTTGGAAGTATTACCGGGATTCTCAAAACCAGCATCAATTCGGCTAAGATTAGTAACGTTATGTGTAATGTCGGAAGATTTGCCGACAGCTTCTTCTCCGGAACTTATTTCTCTATGAAATTCAGCAGCAGTTGACGATGAGCTAAAACCACTCTTCACGGGTTTTCGAATGTCCAACTTAAGGGATCTGTTCACGCAAAACTGCCGCTTTTCTTCTTTTAGTAAGACGCGTCATTTTTTACTTCGTTAATCAAAGCTTAAATCGATCCCACAGACTCGCGCAAACAGTTGCTGACAACACTGCGCTCTGCAAAGCTACGCACAGCTGAGTGTGAATTAGAAAAAAGCAAAACGCGTAATTTTGAGACCGGGTGCACAATTTTTGCACCATTCTCGTTAATTTAACAGTTTTTTCGCCCACTGTTTTCAAGAGTGCGATGATAATTGATCTCTAAGTGAAATAGTGTTCAGGTGGCTACGGGGTGTGGAAATACAGTTTATTGTGATACATTAATAAGCGGATCCTGGTTTTAAAAAGGTAAACAACGACGACGAAAAATTACCTGCTCTGAGGTAATGGGCACCAGTTGATCGATTCAGAGTGTTTTTTGGTAAATTCAAAGGTATAAATTGATTGTATATGTTCTTCTGCTGTCCTATTAGCAGTATCGCGATGATTCTTTGCAGGTTAGTGGATTAATTTAGAATATTTTGTTGACCAAACCCAAAATGCGCTTGTGTGGATGAGGAAGCCATCGCTTCTGCCATAAAGGGATTCCATCCAGTTTGTCCTTAAACTGTCAAAGTTTGCGAAAAAATATCAGGTGTGGCAGGCCATCAGTACCTGTGGCTTGAAGAGCAACGGTTACATTGCGACCGGAACCGTCAATCAGGAAATTTATCTGAGCAATTTATCTGCCTTTCCTGAAGCGGCACAATTGTTACGTTCTATTTTGGCCGGATTTGGCATCTTGTCATTACGGAAAAAAAGGCCATGGAGTGGTATGCTGCCAACAACGTTCAAGTGGTGCCCAAGGACAAGAACCCTCCCATCACGCCAGAGCTCCGCCCAATCGAACAATATTGGGCCATCGTCAAGCGGAACCTTAAGAAGACTCAAAAAGCTGTTGTGAGCGAGAAACAGTTCAAGGCAAACTGGTGTTCTGCGGCAAATAAAGTGGACAAGGAGACTGTACAAAATCTTATAGCAGATATTAAACTAAAGACCTGGCAATTCGCATTCGGTAAAAAGGAAGCTTAGCTGAATGTTTCTCCTGTATTCTGTATTAACTGAACTTGAAAAAGAAAAACTTTGGGATTGGGGATGTCAGGCAAAGGAATGCGTGCTTGGTTCGAGTACTGCTATAACCAAGCCCTTCGCTCAATTTTCAATACTTCTATTAAATTTTCACAACCTGCCGTACACGGACGGAACTATCGACACGTTCTCTTCATATCATTCGTTCTACCAAACATTAGTGTCCACTCTTGGGGCCTGATGGTGATGAGTGACCATTTCCTTCTACAATCATAATTGTTACTCCACGTACGGAGAATACAAACTTAACAATTGTAGTATGAATTCATATGCTATTTTCTCCTGCTCGGGTCGTCACGTCCAGCTAACTCGCCATAGCTCTGTGGGATATCTATGGAATAGTAGACTGCCAGAAGTTGCTCCATAACCGACAAGGTAATTCAATAACTTACCAGGTACCGTGCGCTTTCATTCGCTGTGCCTCACAGCCGTTTGTCCGCCGGATTCGCAGTGTTCTGGATGCGAAGTGAGTGCTGGTAGTGTTGTATTGTCAGGCTCGTCGGGTGGGGCTGCGTCGTCGTCGTCGGGCAGTTGATCTTCTTCGTCTTGAAAACCGTCACCAGGTTCTGCCACGTCAGCTTGCATAGCTTCAGCTTCCCCTTCTTGTTCAAGCGGGATACAACGACTAGGGGAGCTTGCGATGTACTTTGCTAGTGATAGCCAGCTGATATAGTATTCATGGCTGTGAATATGTTATTCACAGCAATAAAAAATATGTTTGATTGCTATAAGTTACAAACTTTTGTTTGAAATAAAAATCAATCGTAAAATGCAAAAACACCCTTAATACTGTTGAAATAATTTGAAATCTACATATATTGGTTGCATAGTACTAAGGTAACGAAACATTACTTCAATACAATACTGGATGAATTCACCCCCTTTCGCGGTATCTATTAATAGCACTTAGATTCCGCCCTGCTCGTTTGCTCCACTTCTCTACATTCTAGCCGTAGAAATAATTTATGTAGGATATCTATATCGCTCACGTGCAAACCGACGAGGTTCTATTTTTTGACAGAATAAACAATGAGCTTTACAAGTTTTGTGAATGGAAGATTGACACGCGAAGGGATGGATTCCAAGAATGACGTTTTCTGTCACGTTTCGAAACATCAGCGTCACAATACTACAATACAGCCCACGGGTACATCGACTTGAACAAAAGGAAGCACGTAAGCGAAGACCATCACGCAATTGGAAATGACGGTGTCAGTCGAAGGCATAAATTTGTTTGATTTACAATTGACGTTATCAACCGAGTTGGGCGGCACCTATTTTGATAGTTTCACTAACTTTATCGATAGAAGCACTCCTGATGCGTAAAAGGATCTTTCAATGGTGGGGCCGGGGGTGGAAAGTTTTAGTAGTTTAAGTAATTTTCCTAGAAGGATAATCATCGGCAATCAAGCTTAATTTAAGCTTCCAAAATTAGCGTACTCCGTTTGGAGACAGTTGTTTTTAGCTTGAATACATGGACATTAGATATAGCAGGCACTTTTTGGATCATACCATTTGGTTATCATCATAATTTTTCCCTTTTTGGGGGGGGGAAGATGGATGTAACAATGATTTTCTTGTTGATCTACTCTGACTTCCAATTACACAGCTTCACACTGCCGAATAGCTTTATACAAGCAATTGGAGTTAGTGAATTGGTCATTGAGCTGTCTTAGTTACTGAAAATTCAATTGTGTTACGGCACTTACGACAAAATTCTCCTTTTGTAGTCGATCTAGCCCCAACCTGCTTGGGAACATCGACGTGAGCCTTGAACTCACGGAGTAGAAACTCTTTAATTCCGGCTTTACTTTGTTTAAAATAAAGCTTTTAAGCAGGTTTCCAAATTTGCCACACACCAATTCCCACTCCATACGAAATATGCAGCTAGCAATTGAAAATATTACTTGTGGCATATAGTTGCTGGCAACCAGAAAGGAGTGCCTCGTCTGGTGTCGGAAAATCGTTTCTATTTGATTTATTAAAATGGCTTCATTTTGCATGACAAATTGGGCCAAACTATGGCCGAACTACCGAACTCCAAAGTTAAAGAAGCTCTCCCCTCTCCAGAAGGGGACAGGAGGGGACAAACAAATTTGAATAGATTTTGTAGATGAATGTTCGTGCTTTCAGTCTACGTGTTCCGTTTTTACAAATATTTTTCACAGTATGGAGTAAAATCTATAACTATAACAACCCAAACAACACAAAATGTTTTATTGCATGCATTTTTGCTTAAATGTGACAAATGGTTATGTTGCCATTCCGATGATGGTTAACCTTTTCGGGTACTACTAAAGAATTTAAATAGCGTAGAAGGTGGAGCCAGTGAAACATAATTTTTGTCAGACAATTGTCATAACTAAAAAAAATTTAAATATTATTCCAAAAAATTTTCGTCGGCCACAACAAAAAAATCATGAACTAGGTTCATACTATAGACTCCAAGCTTACTAGACTAGGTGTTCTTACCACTCGTCCATTTCGACATATGAGATGTAGTGTAGTTAGAATCCTCTATAAACCTTACCTGAATTATACATATTTGTCAACCTATATTCCTTCGCGTTAAAGCTAAAAGATATTTGCTTTGATTTTAGTGAATTCAGGCTAGGGGTATAGATTTGAATAAAACGAATTTTCCCAAGCTAATTGCGCTGACGTTTTGATGTATCAAAACGTTATCATACAACCATTTTTACCAATCCTCATGTTCGATCATGTAAGCAATTGGTAACTGAAATGTTCAATATTTCATTCTAGCATAACTGAACTAGGTTCTTGAATGTTGCAGTGGCAAACGAGTATATGACATAAATATATATTTGATATATGTTTGTCTTGAGCAAAGCTCAAAATTTGTCTTTTTCCGTCCAATACGACGCTAACTAAACATACCTGACTAGTTTTATTGACGTTTGGCCTTCCTCGCATATGTTTGTTTCTTGAAATACGGAAGACTAATTATGATACATATATAAAACACTAGCTGACTCGGCGAACTTTGTTCCGCTTTATCCGATTTTGTGATTCAAATAATTCCGAGCATTCATGATTTACTATTTTTTGTGAGTAACTTGTTTGTCACCTCCATTTTTTGATCGTACATTCACGATCGAAAACAGATTACGAAATTCAAATCATCGACATCCTTATTTTTCGCTGCCAAAATCGCACGTGCACTCAACCAATCGTGGTTCTCATAATTCTGAACGCTGTTTGAGGAAACACTCGTAATGAGCTCTTTTTTCGTCCAAACAAAGTTTTTATATTTAAATTGAAATTAGACCAAAAAACTGTTTTCTAAGACGCACTCCAAGAAAAGTTAGAAAAACTGTTATAAAACGAAGTGTAGATGAGATAGACGCAGAGATTCTTCACAAAGGATCTTCAAATCAAATTATCTGCAAATTTTGTAGGAGAAAAAATACATTAAATCATAAAAATGAAAGTTAAAAACATTATTTTGAGCATAAAAAGTTACCACTCAAACCAAAAGATAGATCTTATTGTTTAAATTCTATCTTCCGAAGATCGATTTTTGTAGCGAAGTTGGGCCAATCGTTCCATAGTGCAGGGAGACGACCTAGATGCTAAATATCGAACACATCTACGTCTGGGCTGGAACCAATAGCTTTACTTCCCTTCCGAAGGAAGACGTCACCAGAGATTTTTCGTCTGAGAAAACCCCAACGGTGCCAACTGGAATTCATTTCAGATCAACTGGTGTGTAAATAAACACATATTAACTAAGTTTTTGCAAAGTTGGTTTATTCAAACTCTTCTCTCAGGCAACACTTGCATCATCTTTCTTACGCACTTTCATCCACGTTTTCTTCAAATCCTTGTCGTTTTCGAAGACCTTCCTTGTTTTCCGGAGCTTGCCCTTTGCCCTTTCATCATTGGGTGAAGTTCTGGCGAGTTTGGCGGATTTGTCTCCTTCGGTACAAAAACAACAACGTTGTCTTCGTACCATTCCATCGCCGGTTTTGCGGCCAAAACAGAGTGTCACCTACGTGAGACCGGAGGAAGGGCAGCAGGCGCTTCTGGAGGTATTCTTCTCTATATATTTGGCCGTTGATGGTGCCGGTGGTTATGTGCGGCTTGCTGAATTTACCGGACCCACAGATCACTTGCCACACCAAGTACCTCTTGGCAAATTTGTTGACCTTCTTCTTCCGGAACTTCTCCGGAACATCCAGGCGGGACTTGCCGACGAAAAACTTCAGGCTAGGGATCTGCTTGACGTAATGTACGTCTCGTCGTCCATTACGATACATATTGGCTCCACCAATCATTCGCGGTACAGCTTCGTGGCGCGGGATTTGGCCACCATATTCTGTTTATCGGTTGGATTAGCCGCCTCCCTTACATTGATTACATGAAATCCGGCCCGTTTTATTGTCTACTGGACGAACCAGACGGAAGAATTGACCTTCTTGGCGACGTCCCGAATCAAATGGTTCGGATTGCGCATGAAGTAATCCCTCACCATCCTTCCGTTCACGGGGTGGGTCGTCTTTGCTTTTCTTCCGCTGCTAGTTCGCCGCTGGGTCGTCTGGGTCTCCTTGAACAATTTGATCACACGAGACACGGTCGATTTCCCGGTTCGATTCCCAACTGTTTCACGATCCACCTGTAGGATTGGCCTGGATTTTCACGACCGCGCCCATAATTTTTTGACAAAGCACTTATTGCGTGGAAGCCATCTCTATAACCACTTGACAGATTGTGGCACATGTAAACATTACACTCTAAGCTAGTTCTACCCAAAATTTCATCAATGTTTACCCATGCAATAAAAAGTCATACACAATTGAAAAACAAGAAGAGGAATAATACTGAAAATGAAATAGGGAATAATACTGAAAGTGAAATAGAAATCGTTGAGATCAAATTGATTTATGGTGGTTTGTTTGCTGACTCTCGAACAACAAAATGCCTCTTGCAAAACAATCTTCAGATTTGAAACAATTAATGGCCAATTATTTTTTGTTTATGAAGTTGATTTCAGATCAAAATTGCTGAAGTTTAAATCAATTGAAGGTTACATGAGATGTCTTCAATTCGTGTAAGATTTAAGTCACATGTAATATTTAATTCCTATAATGTTATGTTTGACATTAGTTTTTAATCTTTTTGCATGCTACAATTTTGTGCAAGAAATTCAATTAAAAATTAAAACAAAATATTAAGTGTGCATATCAACTGGTCCAAGCATCGATTCTGGCATATAACTTCGACATATCCTTCCTGCTGTGCCCCAGGGGGGGGGGGGGGGGTTGGATGGGGCGCAGGGAAGCTGGTGGACATCTGCCCGTAGTTGCCGGACACTAATTACACCACCACCACTTTTTCTTCAGAGATGTATTTAATGATGAGATCGTTTTTGTACGTTCTTTGAAACTATGTAGCAATGAGTATACACACATTTTGATTGGACTGCATCGGTTGTGTGTGTATGAGTTATTTCATGGACTACGATGGTATTGCGTGGTATTTACTCCAACATTTTTTGCTAATTTAGCTACTCTTGCTTAAGATTTCAATGGAACTCCATTTTATCAAAAGGTGTTTTAATTAAACCTTACACGAGACCACCGAAAAGCGCGGTGACTGAAACTTTAAGCCCCCTCTTCCACCCCTCCCAAAAAAAAAAAAGAATTGATTGAGAATCATCCGCACGTGAACTTTCAAGCGACAGTGTTCTGAACTCGATGAATCTTCCACATGGAACTATGGTTTGGCATGAAAGTTTATTATGAGAAAGATCAGCTAGATGCTAAATGATTGAAAGAAGCAATGAAAGTTCATTGGTTTCATGCCTAGTAGATTTCAAGAAATAATAAATACAATCTTACAGATGAATTGTTAGCTGATAGAAGGTTTTGAAATAAGAAAGAACTGTTTATGGTTCAGAGAACAAATAATCTCCCATGAAAGTTCATTGGCAAAGAATTAATAAAATATGAAGTCAAATCTACTTTCCTATATTGGGCCTGATGACCCATTCGGCCTTATGGCTTTCGGCTTACTGACCCATTCAGCCTACCCAAGTAGCACACAAAACATCTTTAATATTAATCACTCAGTTTTCATGTTTCATTTTAGTAATCTTCACGTTTACGAGATACAAGATATTTCATTGATGTTGCTCAAATGGTTTGCTAAAACCATTCAAAACAAACATTGGAGTTAGTCGAGACCTGTTTGGCTTTGTAAACTTGCAGCTTAGTAAATTTTATCATGACGTTGCATATTTGATATTTTCCAGTGTATGTGATGTTTATTATGAAGTAATTTCGACCGCCAGTGCAACATAACACATAAGGTACACTCTTGTTCCAAGGATGCGTTCTGATACTTCCAGGTTTTCAAAATTGGTTTTTTGAACCACACGCGCAACGTTATGAGAACGCAACATAAAGTCCATAAATAATGCACATTTATCAATAAACACTACCGACCACATGTGTTTTGATATAAATTGAAAAGTTAATCAATACTTAATCTAATCAGACTAGGTAAAGGTTGATTTCTAGAGGATGTTGTCTTGGATGTTGTTATTGTAAATGGCCTAACTAAGAAAATAGCTTAAAGTGCTCATTATGCAACCTCTATAAGCTATGATTTTTTTGGGTACTGGCTAATACTATTAAACTTTTAAACAAGTATCACTCAAAGATTTTCATTTTCAGCAATCCTTAATAATTAATAGAAATGTTATAGGCACCTACGTAAAGCTGAAATAAACGACTAAAATATATACTGGCACTAAGTAATGAGCATTAAGCATTGCAAATTCACAAATATGCCACTTAATTATTAAACACAGTGCCAACGAAAAAATAACAATTCGCACCTAAAAAAAACTTAAAATAGCAATAAAAAATTTATGATTCACTTTTAATTATTCAAAAGTGACCGGTAAAACATTCAGATAAAGCAATGGCTATTAGTATAAACGCAATAATAAGCTGATAGTGTCAGTCATAATAATAAGTTCTAGCGCTATACATGTGACAAAAGTCTTCAAATTTTTCAAATCTTTCCAATTGAAACCAAACAAATTATTTTAATTTTTTTTTTAATTTTTTGATTTTCTATTACGATTTGTTCACACTAAAACCTTATGTATTCGTCACATAGTAACTTTTTAGAATTGATAAAACTGTCAATGTATCAATACGTGATTTTATGTTTTTCAAATGGCTTATTTAAATCAAAACCCAAGCAACAATATCTGAATTCTAATGTATTGAATATGAAATAACCGATTGATCATATGCGAAAATAACCATATGAAAGTTGTTTTAAAGTAGTTTAATATCAATATTTTACATGAAATGTGTGTTGAGTTAAGCGAATATAGCTTCAAATTAAATGCCTAGAGTAACAATATATATATAACCATTTTCAAAATTGGTTTTAACGACCACCTTAAATGATGAGACAAAGTTTTCGTCATTTAAAAGCAAGTTATTTTACTTCTCGCGGTTCAGAACAGGAAACGAGTTATTAAACTCCTTTAAGCAATCAAACGATTGATTTTTATGGCTAGTGGTTTTTCGTCATAAACAATGCAATTAAATAATTGCAACTAATTGCACTATAAATTTTACACAAATACATGTTTGGTATGGTTTGATATTTTCCACCTACATGCTAAGATAGCTAACGACTGTTCCAAAAAGTATGAACACACCTTATTTTAACGGTCACTTTGAATATAATGAAATATTTCAACATGTTTTGGCTGCGTCCCTTTGTTTGCACATTTCTGAATGACATAGCATCAAAAAAGTGCTCAGTTTTGTGTTACCTATCAAAATGCGCGGTCTTACTCCGGAACAACGAAAAAGTATCGTGCACAAATGGTGCACTGTGAGCGGACTCTCCTTGAGAAAATTGGCCAAGGAAGAGGGTGTAAGCGTCGAGCGGTGTGATCTGCGATTCGAAAATATAGAGAACAGTGTGTCGTGCTCGCTTCGCTTTCCGCGCAACATTTTTTATTTGCGACTGTCTCGCAATAACTGTGAAACGCTCTGCGGAAAATGTGGGATCTGTTTTTGATTTGCGCTGTTGTGCTACCAGTACTTCATCTCCAATTTGAATCTCCGAGAACTTGGCACCTCTGACAGTATCAGCATGTTTTTTGCTGGTTAACTTAGCTGTTGCGTCTAATTCCCTGAGATCAATGCGATCCAAAGTTTCTCGAGTAGTATCACTCCATAGACTAGGGAATGTACCGCGGTACTTCCAACCTACCATGAGTTCTTATACTGGGTGGCTTATACCGGGTGATTTCCCGGACTTTATCGACGAGATCGGCAAACGTCCCTCTACGACTGAGCAACTTCAATGCTGTCGTACGCACCTCCCGATTTTTCGCATGTTCAGCTACAGTACCGACTATTTCCTCGAATTCCTTACTGTCATCAAACTCACACAACCGAGCCGTAGCTCCCACACGCATGTGAAACGCAAGATCAGACTCCTCTTTTTTCTGTATCATCAGGGCCAATTTTCGCCTTTGAAGCATCAAATCTGATCCAGATGCGAAGAAGGATTTCAAACGATGCATTGCATTTAAAAATGGTAAGTCATTCTCATTAGGAGCATCTTCGCCTGATTTAGTGTTTTTGAAAACATCCAAAAGTGTTTGACCTGCCTTCACCTTAAATATGATGAACTTAGTGGCTTCATCCATAACACCAACTAGTTTCAGAGAATCTAACAGCAAATCCCTCCACGCTTCAAAATCATGCCTGCTGATCTCTTCGCCGTCCATTTTCGGCTTACATTCCGGTACGCTGATCGATGAAACTGAAATCTGGTTCATAGATGACATGAAGCGGGTCATTTCCCGACTTGAAACTTCCACCGGTGCCAAGTCAGCAATAAAGTCTTCACTGTTAACGTCACTCGGTTCTTGCATTGGAATTTTCAAACTGGTTTGCAGCGACGAAATTGTCTCGTTGGCTTTACTCAATTTCTCATTAAAATGTGCATTAGCCGATTTAACTTCAGCCAACTCTTTTAATGCTTGTTCCAGCTTGGAACTATTCTTTTTCGATTTTCTGCAATAATACAAAAAGCAAACATGTTTCAATTATATGGAACAAATAATCTGAAACAAAATAATTGATATCGGACAATGCACAATCTTCTTTTCCTTTTGCCTCCCATATTGTTTTACAAAGTACGCTATTTTTTTTCTAATTTCATCACTCCCCAAACACCAGCCCCAAATAGTGATTGGATTTATTTTTTTCTCATTTTATATATATTTTCGTATTCTAGTTTCTGTTTTTCCAATAGAGCATATTTTTTTTGTCCGTTATTTGTTTTTGTCTCTCATTTTCTTTTGCCGAAGTCAGCCATTTTTTTTTGCCTAATTCCATCAACTCACCAATCACCAGCCCCAAATACATATTGGAAGTGTTTTTTTTCCCCAATTTATATATATTTTCTTTTATCGTACTCTAATTTCTTTTTTTTCCAATAGAGCATATTTTTTCGCATTCTGATTTTGTCTCTCATTTTCTTTTGCCGAAGCCTGCCATTTTTTTGCCAAATTTAACCAAGTCCTTGCATTTCACTTAAAATTCCGCCATATTGCCACTTTCCACTATTCCCAGCTTCATTTCTCTTTTCCATGCCTATGTACATCACTTTAACTGACCCTTGAATTTTTTTTTTTTTTTACTTACCGAGGTGGAGCATCGGCTGCGCCATTGTCGTGCTCACTTCGCTTTCCGCGCAACATTTTTTATTTGCGACTGTCTTCGCCGAATTTAACCAACTGAATCAGCAAACTCTCCAACTCTCTGGCTTTCACTATTCTCTCAGCTGTATACAACCTTCTCAATTCTCTATTTTATATTATTTTTTTCGCATTCATGAAGTTTCACGCCTATTTTGTTTCCCCCATATAGCTTTAATATTTACTCTAACCACTACACAGTGTACGTTTGAAGATGCACCGAAGAGTGGTCGGAAATCCGGTCCTGTTAGTCCGGATATCGATAAAAAGATCAGGGATGCCTACAAGCGAAAACCAGCGACTTCCGTTCGGGATGTTGCGAAAAAAACTAGGGAACTCGTCGAGTAACGTCATGCGTGGCAAAGAAAGACTTGGGCTAAAAACATACCGGAAGCAGAAAAAAAAACCAAAAGGAACCCAAAACATGCCGCGTCCGTGAAACCACGGGCCCGCAAACTCTACGATTCGTTATTGTGTAGAAATTGTGGGTGTATAATAATGGACGATGAAACGTAGGTGAAATTAGACTACAAAACGCTTCCCAGACCACAATTCTATACTGTAAGCGAAGACAAAGACATCCCCGAAACGGAGAAGGCAATTTTTACCGAAAAATTCGGTAAGAAGGTTATGGTTTGGCAGGCAATATGCGAGTGTGGTAAAACATCTAGTCCGTACATCACAACGGAGACGATGAACACTCAGAAATACATTAAGGAATGTCTCCAGAAGCGATTATTGCCAATGATCAGGCAGCACGAAGGTCAAGTAGTGTTTTGACCTGATTTAGCGTCATGTCATTACGCAAAGGACACTTTAGAATGGTACAAGAGTCAAAATGTATGTCTCGTGCCGAAAGACATGAATCCGCCGAACTGCCCGGAGGCACGGCCAATCGCGACTTTTTGGGCTTTAACCAAAGCAAAGCTTCTAAAATTCATAAAACCAGCGGACGACATCCAAAAATTTAAAAAATATTGGCCAAAAGTGGTCAAAATGGAGGGAAATACCACTGTGCAGAAGTCAATGGGTCATTTTCGAGGAAAAATTAGGAGTCTTGGCTATGATTAAATATGTTGATTAAACGAGAGTAAAATATCATATAAAACACAAATACAAATATGATTTGTCAAATAAAATTATTAAAACTAAAAATAACATGACATTTTTGTTATTCTGAAAGTGTGCTTATACTTTCTGGAACAGTCTATACCCTTAGTAATAGTTGTGTCTAATGTTATTGAAATAACACATTTCACAATTGGGAATTTTGTGTGTGATCTAGACCCAAACTACGGAAAATCAAATTGCGAGCAATCCAGACTTAGAATACATGGAAGAGTTGGTAATACTCTTAACGGAATGCTCACTGTATTGTTCTTCAGTTAAAGTAGAAAAAAA
Source organism: Aedes koreicus (assembly GCA_024533555.2). Lineage (NCBI taxonomy): Eukaryota > Metazoa > Arthropoda > Insecta > Diptera > Culicidae > Aedes > Aedes koreicus. The sequence goes on from JAHHFK020005136.1 coordinate 53,131, forward strand.
ACATGGTGTAGCTTCTGTATGATTCTAATTCTTTGTTCCAATGGATTGAAGACTTTTGTTGAAGCGTATGGGACATTGTTGTTTTACTTGTAATTCCAGTCAAACATTCTCTTTTCAGGGTTTTATGTATATCACTTGAACAAATAAGCAGCTATTTGTTTAATTTAATATTAAATTTATTAATATATAATTATGTGGAATTCAAAAGTTTTTAAATCTTAGTAAATCAGGTATATGTAAACAAAGAAAACTCGCTTTCAAACTACTGCTGTTGCTATTGTCCAGATAACTTTAATTAAAAGATGTCTGCATAGATAAATATCATAGAAACAATTCACGTGATAAGAATGGTCTCATGATTATTTTAGCCGGCAGTGTATTTAGTTTGTTCGTAGACGCCATGTGCCATAATTTTGCAATAAAAAACGAGATTTCAAAATTTCACGCATTCCTCCACAGTTTTTACCTAACATGAAGCTATAATGATTTATTATTATTAATGATGATCTGAAATCTGATTCTTCCATATGTGAATATAATTTTACTCAAATTTTCCTCTTTCAAGTTCTGAAGCAGGGGGCGACCCTGGCGTAGAGGTTAACATCCATACCTCTCACGCCAAAGTCCCGAGTTCGAATCTCACCCCCGAACAAGTTACGAAAATACCCAAAAGGTATTTGAGTGACTACGACGGGAGATGAACCAGCCCAGGGCTGAAAATCTCGATAATCAAGCAACTAAAAAAAAAAAAGTTCTGAAGCAATGCTCTATTCTCAAGGATTTATTCAAGGGTGTTTATATTTTTCGTACTAGAACAGAATATTGATCGATAAATCTGACAGCGTTTAAAAGATAAACTTTTTCTCACACTATTTTTAGATCATTTTACTTCTCTATATTTTGATCACTTTTTTTGGGTGGAAAACAAAAAAAATCGGTTTTTTAGGGTTTTTTGGTTAAAAAGTGATGAGAAGGGAGGGGTGGTTTTGGGTGGGGGGGGGTGGGGGGGGAAAAAAAAATGGTTTGTGAGAATGTGTGGTTTGAAAAAGGGTGGGGTGTTTTGGTGGAGAGGGGAAAATGACGTAACCAAATCGTTCTCGACCAAAGAAAGGTCAGATCACTCATCGAGAAAGGCGTTGCAATTGAAAAGTCATTACCAAAAAATGTATCATCATTTATTTACAAATAATAAACATGAAGAAAGAAGAAAAACAACAGAACAAATTTGCAAAATGGTTATTGATTATCTCAGATTGAAACAGATCCAGAAACAGTCTTGAAAAATATGAAAAACCACCAGCTCATGTGTTCGCAAATCACATTCATACCGTTTTTTTAAAGACGCAGAAAGTTGTTCCCAATTGTTGACGCCCAAAATATCAGATTTACTCACACTTGTCGTCATAACCAAACAACGCCAAAATTTCGCAAACAATACTCACTCTTCCGTTCCCATTCGTCATTCGTTCGTATTTATGGTCAACACGGAATGCCGCTGTTGTGTGCCCCCATGCCTAAATTACACCTGCAGTGCATCATAAACCAACTCAATCAAGAAGAGCAAAGCACTAAGAAGCCTACACGGCCGGGGTCATTATCTCCGTGCATACATACACACATCATCCCCCATTTTCAACAATTCACCGAAAGACTCCAAACAGATGGTTGTAAAACAATAAACCGTGCCTTGTCCGTCGCCTCCGTGGGAGCACAGCATCACCATCGGCATCAGAGCGCAGTGCAGAAACACCGAACACCTATCCGTACCGTAATGTTTGCACTCTGATTAGGAAACTCGAGCTGAAAATCCCCAACGCAAACCGAGAAATTAACCAACTGAGGCGGATTGCGTTTTGTTTGAATTCATCATCGGACAGCTCGATAAAGTAGATTGGCCCTTTATTGTTACTCATCTAAATAGTTTAGTTTGTTCTCTTCTCAGTCATTGAGTAGATGCGCTATTCGTTTTGAAGTAGTTTGCTCAAGGTATACAGATTGCTATTTTGTTTTTTTTTTATTCTTTTCAAAAATTTCAACTGAACTAATCAAAACATTTCCCAATTTCTAATCCCGTTTAGTTCACCATTACTGGTGGATTGCGAGTGAGTACCGGATTCAAAAGCGACTATATTTTGTTTGTTTTTCGACATTTTCTTCCTACGCAAAATCATTCCTTGCTCAATAGAACCAGTAGATTAGATTGATTTTGAAGTAATTTTTGTTTTCTAAATTTGCCTCTTTTCGTCGTTGAAGGTTTATTATGACTTTTTCAAAGTAGATTAGAATTTGCATGTGTTTAACTTTTTAGACCCGTTTCCATCCTATTTCGAACTTTAAATCAGTCACAATTGATATTTTTCATCTAGAAAGTTTCGAATTTAATCATTTATCCTCAATCCTGTTTCCTTCGTAAAATCCCAAATTGATCTGTTTATGCCGAAAGTTGATTTGCGGGAGGATTGAGCCATAAACTAACACATGTGGGTGGTTGTCGGAATGTGACCTTTTTCACAGCAAACGAAGATCATAAAAGTTCGGTCGTTTTTCTCGGCAGTAGAAGGTTTGAGGAACGGAGTTGGAAATTTCACGGCCGGGAGTAATTTTATTATGGAAATCAAGCACGGAACCGCTGCTCCCATTTCACCGCTTCAATTAGGGCTTGATTTGAAAGTATTTTCGGGATTAGTTTTTCGTCTGATAAATTTTTAATTAACCTGAAATTTTCCGTGTTTGAAGAAGTTCCAATGACTATTATATCAGATAACAGTTCTACGGAGGGAAAACTATGCTCTCGGTTCATTCACTGCCGCGCGTACCGCCTTGCAAGTGGTGTTGAACTTGTATCCGTCGAAGGTTAAATGCAACATAGGTATTGCATGTCTGTTAAATACTCCCCGGGGTTGGATCAATTAAAGGTGAACATTCAACGATACTAATGTGATTAAGACAAATAGATTTCAAACGTAGGTCTTCACTATCTAAGTTAAGATTGATTATTCGTCTGAAAATTAATTCAAAACAACGAGAAGTTTCCTGATACAAATTGAAAATCAAGCAACATCCGCTGGAAATTATCCTTATGCCAGTGCCTCGCAGTCTGCTTATAATCCCAAGCAAGCGCTTTCTCCAGACGACATTTTCCATCACCGACAATTCCATGTGATTCAATGATAACGAAGCTATTTCACAAGTATCTAGGAAGAAAGGACACCAGACAAGTCGACTGGACTGGCTCATACCTCCGGCACTTAATGGCGTCCCATTTCACCATCATCATCGGTGGCCTTTAGTTGACGTCATCATAACCTTGTGAATCGATCCTTTTTGCCGTTCCCTCCGATGAGAGCGGTTATCAACACATCCAAAGCACAAATGAACGCAGGAATAATGGTGGGTCCATAATTTAGGCGGTGCGAGAAGCAACAATGCCATCGAAAAAATAGTTGTGAGCATAAATTACCTTAATAGCTGTCACAAGGCGCTGCCGCCCGCCGCTCCGGTTGCTTGCTGGTGGTTTTCCGGAGTTTTCAATGAAAATTCGTGAGAAGTGGGCGCACAATGCCAATCGATTATGGCGTCCCGCTCGCTGGTAATGATTTTGAGAGTGAGAGTTGGTCGATTTTCCATCGGAGAGCCGAACCGAGCGAGCGAAAAATCGTTGCATCATCAGAAAAAAAGTGAATGGAAACGAACTTTCCGAGCTCAAGTTTCTGAGAGAAAAATTGGCTGCCGACTTTCGAATGTTATCGACGTGAATATTGGTTTCAGGTGTGCATCAGTTAAATGGGTATTCTTTCAACAATAAGTGACAGAATTAAATCGAGAATGTTTATTTGAAAATCGACAAACTCTTAAAATTAACCACATTGCAAATCGTGAATTCAATAGGCACTTGAAATTTCCTTTCGTTCAATTACAAGCCAAAGCAAGCGTAAACAAAAATACATGATTCTTTAAAACTGTGCAACAACTCAGAAAAAAATAATTAATTTTAACAAGCGCGTACAATTTCGCCTCGTTTAATTCCAAGCCAAAGGAATCGTAAACAACAGAATTGTTCGCAATCTTTCATGCACCATACAACCATGTTTGCAATCTTTCATACAACAGGCTAGATTCAGGCGTTATCTGGATTGAATTTACATGAAATATTCCACTATTTTCTGCCAAATCTAGCATTCCCTTTATGTGCATTAGATAATGCAGAAAATTCAATGTTTCTTTTTATCTGTGTAAACGCTGCTACAGATATATGGTGTTTTATGCACAGATTAAAAGAAAAATTGAATTTTCTGCGTTATCTACTGCACGCAGAGGGAATACTAGATGTGGCAGAAATTAATGGGATATTTCATGTAATTTAAAGCCAGATAACGCCTGAATCTACCCTGTTGTATGAAAGATTGTAAACATAATTGTATGGCGCATGAAAGATTGCAAACAATTTCGTTGTTTACGCCTCCTTTGGCTTGAAATTAAACGAAGGGAAATTTTACACGCTTGTTAAAATTAATTATTTTTTTCTGTGTATGGTTCGGAACTCGGCCACTACTTCACGCTAGTGTTCAGGAAAAAGAAAGCATTTCTTAACAAGTTTATATAGTTATGACGACCATACAGAAAGTTCAATCCTTCAGCACAGTTGTTCAGGGCTTGCAAAGGATGGAGAGTATGGTTCGGAACTCAGTAGTGGACACGGCGCCAGAAGGCATGAAAAAGAGTCAATTTTTCAACGGTTGTGTATCGAGAGCACAGCGAGCAGCTGAAAAATTCCCTAGTTAACGTTTCGGGTAGAGGAAGCACAACTCATTGATTCGACAATTGTAGCGGACTCAGACGTGGTCGGAGGATCGCAAGTTGGACTGGGTGTTGCAGGTCTTGATTGCTGGAGATTGAGTGGCTTTGAAAGTATCATTCGAGCAGAGCTGGGTGTGATGGCGCCCACCGCACTTTTGGCAGTTGGTAGACGACGAACAATCCCTCGAGAGATGAACTTTTCGCAAGCAATTCCGGCAGAGCAGATGACGACGGACTTGTTCTTCCTTTTCCTTTACCGGAAGCTTCGAAAAACTCCCACAAAGATACAGAGGGTGGCGGTCGAAACAGATGAAACACTTCCGATCGTTGTACTGACTCGCTCCGTGACTCGAAACGGAACGCTGCGCTGGATTCTTCGGTGCGGTTGAGAGTTGCGTTTCGATAGTCTTCGCTTTGACGGATTGCAGTACCGTGACTCGTCGCTGGATGAATGAAACCAGATCTTTAAATGTTATTGCTTCTTTGGTTGAAGAGTGCTCCACCCAATCTCGCCTCGTCGTCGGATCCAATCGAACACTGAGCATGTGGATTAGCAGAATGTCCCAGTACTCCGTTCGTTCACCCAAATGATGCAAAACTTTGACGTTTGCCTCGAACTTCTCTACCAGACTGTGGAGTTCCACAGCCGATTCCCGTTTTAGTGAAGTGATGTCGAAGAGGGCATCTACGTATGACTTCTTCCCCTCTATGACGTTTGACGTCCGACTTCTTCTTTCCATGCAACCGGGTAGTTCGTGGCGCAAATTGGGATCGTTTGAATTAGCTGATGGGCTCCGTTTGACAATAAAGACCGTAAATAATAGAATTTTTGTATATTGGAAAGGCCGACCGGTGAGTCAACCAGCGACGCATACAAATCGTGGAAATTCATCCAATTCTCCAGCTTTCCATTGAAGACGGGGATTTTAACGTTGGGCAAACGCACCTGCGATGCCGACGGAAGGAATTGCGCCTCTGATTGATTTTGAAAGGGTTGGTTAGGAGTAATTGGAGTTTTATTACGAGCCAGTAGAAAGCCCTTAACGTGATAGTAGGCGGACTCAAGCGACGTCTGCTCCGTTAGATGAGCTTCGATGGCAGCTTCGTCGAGCGTCTCCAGCTCGTTCTGGGCGGTGTTGTTGTCGGACCATAGTCGGATCAGACTTTCCAACCGCACAGGCACCTCGTCTATCTGGGTGCTTTCATCAAAGTCATCGACGATCGATTTCATGAAGTTCAGCGGCGTCAATATGCTCTTTATTCGCAGTTTCAGCGTCTTGATGCGACGCTCGGTTGCCATTGCGGCAAATCTGCGGACAATGGACCAGTGTAGATCTCAAGAAAGAAAGTGAATGTTATTGGAATGCTAGTTACCTGTTGAAGGCCGTTCTGTTTGCAGCAGAAATTGTAGCAGGATTCTTCCTTGAATAGTTGATGCCGATAGCAGAAGTTGCAAATCGGAAAGATGGCGTTCAGAAGCGATTGTACAGCCGGTGCAATGGCGATGGGAAGCAATTCTTCCGCAAACACAATAGCGGCGAATGTGCGATGGCGGCTCACTAGGCGCTGGACTATCGGACTAGTGGAGATTTGACGCTATCCGGTTCGAAAGACTATAATGTCGAGAGCACAGCGAGCAGCAGCAAAGTTCCCCAAAGGCTAGTTTCAGGCTATTGTTTCAGGTTGCAGCAAAAGTCTTTAACTTAACGCTTAACGCACTTTATTCAATTTCAATTCAGCCTAATTTTAATTAATTCTAATTGATTTTCCCGTACTACAATCTTCTTAATATTAATTTAAATTTCACTGTGTGTATCTTCACTTGATGATTGTTGACTTGATGACTCTTGATGACATCGCTGCCGCAGAAAAAGATAATGGCTTCTGTCACTCCTCGGCTTTTATATCGGGGCACGGCAGAAGACGAAGCAGACACTCAAGTAATAGACCGGCCAACGTGCCACCATGTTGTATCCAAAACGAACATTTCCAATACGATTTGACAGTTGTTTTGGCCACATCAACTGTGCCATACACACGTTGGCCGGTCTATTACTTGAGTGTCTATAGAAGCAACGCCATACTACCAATCGAAATTTCCCTTTTGGGCGTTTATAGCTGTCAATCAACGAGGGGTTTTGTGATGTTATCGCTGAGGAACAGATGGCGCGTCGATGTACTTTCGTGGTCATGAACATACCTGTATCATCTCCACCACCTATGAAGGTAGAACCTTTAGCAAAATTGATCAGAAAGACTAGACCTTTCAGAAACTGGAAAGTATCGTGCAGAATTCGGTCACTCATTTTTCAACGAGTTTTGACTGTGGTCTAGGTTCGGGAAATCCTTGTGGACTGATCCAACACAGAGGCCTGCACTTGGTCATCGTGCACTGCATCAGAGTGTGGTCAGGGTCGACCTTTAAGAAAAGGCCGACTTCTGATCCCACTAAATCCTTGTTGCACTATCCAGTACCCCCACTGTGACTGCCCAATGGTATTACTTCAAGGGGGACTATGCAACCATTTAGCCCATACTCCTTGCCATTTACCTCCCCACTCAACCACTCGCTTCATGATTCTGCAGCCATTTTCGCTGTAGAGTCGACAGATTTGTGTATTGGCTCCGTTAATCACATTCCACGTGCTTAAGTCCTGACACATTCTATAGAAGACGTTAACTGGGCTGGTATCTGCCCCGCTGATGACAAGCATCTCCCTTCGCAATGATCCGAATTGTGAGCAGTCAAGACCGTCTGCGCACTACAGACAGAAAGATGACGCTGCGATGCTGCGAATCGATGCAAGCATTGCCTGAAGCAACCATGGCCAGACAGAAACTCAGTAAGGTAGAAGTTAATCCGGAATGCGCTGGTGCGTCCAATGACTGTTCTCACCCGTGTCCCATTCTCGCTGCCATTTGGCAATCGACTCCGCTCTTACCAGCTTTCGAACTCCTCTGTTATTCATCCGGTGATAGAACTCACTGCCTTCTGCGAGAGTGATGCCAATCGGGATCATTCCGGCAAGGATGCCTCCGATGAAATAGTTCTGTAAGCATTCACGACTCGCATGGCCGTGAGTCTGAACGTGTTGTTCAACTTCGGTTGGTTTCGCTAGACCCAAGCTGGACCACCGTATCTCAGAATTGATGATGATTCACTAGACAGTAGACACCGCCTACTACTGCTAGGTCCGTAGCTATTTGGCATGATTCTGGCTAGCACATTGGCACAGGCATAATCTACGTGGCTGTTGAAGTTTAGCCGGTCGTCGATCATCACACCCAGATACTTCAGCATGCGCTTCTACCCAAGTAACATTGCCAAAACCATCCTGCTTTATTAAGTTTTATTAAGGTTTTATCAAAGCCACTAGAAATCAATTTGGTTATATTATGACACCAAGAAATGCCAAAAGGTTTCATATTTTAATCAGGTTTATGAAAACCTACACAGCTTGTTAAAAACGATCTCAAAATCTCGTTTTCTCTGATTCCTTAAACTCCTATCAAAGGTTTTATTTCGACTTTATGAACTCTTAAAATGCTGTTTTGGAATGCCGTTTTAGGACTCATTCATATTATATTATTATGGTCAGTTGAAAAAGCATTTTAAAACCATTTTGCTTCCCGTAAATGCATTAAACAGCAAATTGGTATTGAGAAAAAACCAAAAAATAATCAAATAGTTTTAAAGTAGTCATAACGAAGATAACTTTGCTTTATGGCAGAATTGTGATTTTTTTTTCCAATCGCCATATTGAAATATAAGAAAAAACTGAAATGTGAAAAAATAAATGCACCCAATTTTATATGAAATGCAAATGAACTGTTGATCGGAGATAAATTTCTCCTATTTTTTTATACAACCTTATTGAACTCCATCAATTTTCAAGAAATTCTTGATTGTGGCCATCAGCTGTGGCCGTATGCTGGTTTTCATGGCAGCCAATAAGTTTTGTGAAGGTTCTCAAGTGGTCATAGCATCTATCACTAGAACGTCTGTCTGTCTGTCTGTCTGTCTGTCTGTCTGTCTGTCTGTCTGTCTGTCTGTCTGTCTGTCTGTCTGTCTGTCTGTCTGTCTGTCTGTCTGTCTGTCTGTCTGTCTGTCTGTCTGTCTGTCTGTCTGTCTGTCTGTCTGTCTGTCTGTCTGTCTGTCTGTCTGTCTGTCTGTCTGTCTGTCTGTCTGTCTGTCTGTCTGTCTGTCTGTCTGTCTGTCTGTCTGTCTGTCTGTCTGTCTGTCTGTCTGTCTGTCTGTCTGTCTGTCTGTCTGTCTGTCTGTCTGTCTGTCTGTCTGTCTGTCTGTCTGTCTGTCTGTCTGTCTGTCTGTCTGTCTGTCTGTCTGTCTGTCTGTCTGTCTGTCTGTCTGTCTGTCTGTCTGTCTGTCTGTCTGTCTGTCTGTCTGTCTGTCTGTCTGTCTGTCTGTCTGTCTGTCTGTCTGTCTGTCTGTCTGTCTGTCTGTCTGTCTGTCTGTCTGTCTGTCTGTCTGTCTGTCTGTCTGTCTGTCTGTCTGTCTGTCTGTCTGTCTGTCTGTCTGTCTGTCTGTCTGTCTGTCTGTCTGTCTGTCTGTCTGTCTGTCTGTCTGTCTGTCTGTCTGTCTGTCTGTCTGTCTGTCTGTCTGTCTGTCTGTCTGTCTGTCTGTCTGTCTGTCTGTCTGTCTGTCTGTCTGTCTGTCTGTCTGTCTGTCTGTCTGTCTGTCTGTCTGTCTGTCTGTCTGTCTGTCTGTCTGTGAACTTATAGAATCGAAAACTACTGAACCGGTCGGCGTGAAAATTTGTATGCAGGGGTTTTTGGGACCGGAGAAGGTTCTATGGTGGTTTGTAACCCCTCCCTTCTATAGAAGGGGAGGCTCTCATACAAATGAAACAGAAGTTTTTGCATAACTCAAGAACTAATCAAGCAAATGGAACCAAATTTGTCATGTGGGGTTTTCTGGAGGCGAAAAACGTTTCTATGGTGGTTCGCGACCCCTCCCCTCTCCTAAAAGGGGGGCTGGCATACAAATGAAACTGAAATTTCTTCATAACTCTAGAACTATGAAAGCAAATGGAAAAAAAATTGGCATGTGGGGATTTTGGAGGCAAGAATTGTTCTTACGGTGGTTCGAGACCCCTCTTTTTTCTGGTAGGGTGGGAGGGGTCTCATACAAATGAAACAAAAATATAAACCAAACATGAGAATTCTTCCTACTGTTATGAAAATTTGTATGCAGGGGTTTTTGGGGCCGGAAAAGGTTCATATGATGGTCCGAGACTCCTTTCCCGTCTGAAAGTGGGGGGGGGGGGGGGGGGAATGGCCCCATACAAATGAAATACAAATTTGTGCATAACTCGAGAACTAATCAACACAGAAAATAATAATGAATTTTAAAAACGTGTAAATTTCCTGGTTTAAAAGATAAAAAATTTTTTTTTTGGGAAAAAATTTTTTTAAAAGTTTTTTTTTTTTTTTTTTTTTTTTTTTTTTTTTTTAAGCAACTAGAACCAAATTTGGCATGTTGGGGTCTTGGAGGCAGGATTTTTTTCAATGGCGATTCAAGACTCCTCCCCTCTCCGGAGGGGGGGGGGGGTTCTCATACAAATGAAACAGAAATTTCAACCAAACATGAGAATTATCCAGGCAACTAAAACACAAGATGTGTATTTCGTGGAGAAAGCAGCATGTTCTGATAGAAGTTTGAACCCTTTTTTAGTCAAGAATGGGGAATGCTTGAGTTACTCTCAGTACTACATTATGCACAAGAAGTTAATCTAAGGATATTCAAGAGAAAATGACGTTCAAACCGACAGGATACGGCGTAGTTGGAAGATAAATGTTTTGAAAATGAAATGCTTCTACACAGAAAGAAAAACCATGGTAGAATCTAAAGATCTGAAGGTATAAATAAAAATACATACCTACGTTTAATTTTGCAGAAATTACACACATAAGCAAAAAAAAATATTTGAACAAAACTCATTTCTAAAAAAAAACAATAAAGTGTCAGTTTTATTGTATTTTCATTCATTTAGTTTTAAGCGTAGCAAGGCTCGCACTGGGTTCAGCTAGTATTCAATAATAATTCTTTGGATGCAATAGTGATAGACCTAATGTAATTATAATCGTTACAATTAAACTTATATGTGGTCGTTGGGTTTAAACATTCAAAGGCAGAACATAAAAAAGCGTACTTTCATTCAAAAAATTCAGATTCATATTGAAAGTAGTTCAAATCTGAGTGATCCTCCCATTTCAAACTTTAGCCCAAACCCGATTGGTGCTCGCTTATAATCTCTTTGTTAGAAACACTTGCGAAAAATTGCTTTTTACTCGTCAATTTTCAAAATATTCAAATTTTGAATAGAGAAACAAATTGTTCGAAATGCATATTTCCAATAGGATATTATAGGGGTATGTGGATTATAACATTGTTCGATAATAAATATAATAATATAACGGCATTTAATTTATTTTTTAATTTTGACAAGCGAAACTATTGAAAAAAACAATTTCAAAAAATAATGATTGCAAGACAACACCATCCTATTTCACCATGAAACACGCTACAAAAAAACAGACTACCTAAACCAACGAACCAACCATTGATTTTTAGCATACATAAGTTGACATACATGTCATAATGGGAGCCCCCGTTATTGAAAATTAAGTGCTGTCACTTTGTATAAATGTCACTTTGTGAAACTGCAAGTCAGTTTGTGAAAATAAAAATGATAAGATTTTTCTTGTTTAAAAATCGAAAAAAAATAGTTGAGATTTATAAAAAATATTTTTGTGCTAGGAAAAATGCCCATCATCGATACGGATGGAAAAAACCATGTTTTTTTTAAAATTAAAACCCCCTATTGGTGGCGGTAGAAATTTCGGAATTATAACGAGAAATGACTGAGTAATAATCGTTCAAAAGGAGACCACTCCTCGTGACAGTCTCATTTTTCGTACTCTTAAAGTGTACCCCTACATAGAAAAGACGTAGTCTACGTCAACAATTGTATTTTTTAGAAAATGGTGAATGTTTGGAATATTTTAGATTATGAAAAAAAACTACTCAATTTACAGATTTTGGTGTCCAGATTATTGCAAATACAGACCTTATCTGAAATTGAACCAAATATTTCACTTCAATTCTCTCACTCAACTCAACTCGAACCCACTGTCCATCCCTGGTTGCGATGCCGGCACTACTCAGGCCCGAGATCGAGAGATAACAGCTACTCGCTCGCCTCTCCGGTAGTACCAGTCACCCAGCTCCTTCCCACTTGTGGTGAGAAAAATAGTCCTCTTAACAGAAGCCGCTCACTGTTTTCCTCTTTGCACCTACACTTTCAGTACGCACCCACCCAGTCAGTGCAGCCTAGCCAGGTAGGACCGATAGTTTCTCCGACCAGTCTCTCCCTTTAGTCGTCGCGACGCTTTGAACGGTTTCGGTCGAACTCTGTGATGCAAGTATCTCAACTCGGCTCTCGCTTGCTTTTTCCATTGTACGCAGAAACGTAAGAACCAAAGAAAAAAAAAAGAGGACCGCATCATTTTCGGGACCAAGATTTACACGGAAAAGGCAGATTCTAGAACCACAATTTGTCTGGTTATTGAAGATTCGGTGTAATAGTGATAGGTTATTGAGCGTCGATTTTTTACTTCAAGGTAAAGTACCCGCTTGATGTGACATTGTGATTCTGAGGTGACAGCTGAGAAGAAAATCAATTTTTCCGGCGGATGAGCAAGAAAAGCAACAAATCCGCAGGTGTAAGTTGGACTTTGCGGAAGATCTGTTCCCTACCGTGCACCATAGTTTGAACCCGGTGTGATACAGTTTGACTCTGTTTTCATGGGGCCAATACATGACCTGAAGAAGGGGTAGAAGAACAAACAACAAGAAGAAAAAAACGAAGTGAAAATCTATTTATAAAATAATTTCCAATTTGTGTGAGAGTTTTTCCACTCGCATTACCACTCTTCGTCTCTGTGGTTGCTGGGGTTGTTGTTTTTGTTGTGGCGCTGCTGCTGTTGCTGTTTTTGCTGTTGTTGAGAGTGAGAGGAAAAGTTGGAAATGAGCCGAAATTGGGAAACGTACGATACCAGCAAATAAAACCGATATGCCGGGAAGGATGCCAAAATCGGATGTCGTTTTTTGGTGATGTTTTGTGAATATGTTTTTTTTGGAAGGGAAAAGTTGATTGGGAATGATTTCCATGTGGTTTAAGTGTCAGATTTCCAAAATTCCAAGATTTCGAATCAATTGAGCTGGGTGTGAATAATTTCGATTTACAATCACCGAGAATCATGAGTAGAAATGTGATACGGTGAGAAAGTGGATTCTCGTTTAAAAGGCAAATGAGTTTCTTTGAACTGTTTCTATAATATCACTATTTCTTTTCAATTTTAAAGTGATCATTTGTTCTAAACAGGAAGGCATATGGTTGTTAATGCCCCTTGTACGCAAAAGTTGTATCTATTAAATATGGTTCATAGGGGCTCCTCGATAGCTACACAGTCTGCCAAAGATTGCCGATCAACTTTCGTCTACGAGTCAAGCCGCGTTCCTTTTGTCGTTTCAGTCGGTTCATTGTCAAGAACCTCCGACGTAACGCTGGAGATGGTATGAAATACTTTTCTTTCAAAGACACCAACATTTCCACGATCTATCCACCAAAGTGCGTCTTTGCATTTCAATTCTAAGAGGTTCAATTGAACTTCTTTATTCGATGCAATGAATGCAAACCAAACAAGACTAGAAATGGAAAATGGATAATGGTATTTTTACATTTACACTGGATTGTTCGGGGGATATGTCATGAATTTATTTTCGCCATATCATTTCCATGACAATTATCACCTCTGGTCAAGACAACTTCAGTCTAATGTCAATGTCCGTTTACATATAAAATATGTGTGCCACCAACTTCGAAATTTTATCAACAAAGCTGAGAAGTTGGCTCTTCTTTTCGAGGCAAATGAAGATTTTAAAGCCAACGTATACATCATATTTAATTTAAATGTTTATTGCTTTTTTGAAGCTTGAACGATATTCAATCACCATAAAGGTAATTCCAATGCCAAAGATCATGATTGAACATTAAATCACCTCGCAAGAAAGCAAGGAAATTAGGTAGCAAGGTTGCATCGCGAAACCTACGAAAAAATCAACAACAAAAACAGCAGCCCCCAATCGAAGAGTGTGAAAACCAAACCAAAACAAACCGAGCTAACGATCGTTATCGCCGTGTTCTCATTTCTCCGTTTCAATTAGGTGGTTGTGGTTTTGAAACAAATTTACCAGAAGCAAAGTGTGTCGAATGCAAGTGTTCGCCGTTTTGGAGGAAAATGGAATTGAAGCCAAGCGGGAAAAAAAACGGTGCAAATTTTAATTAGGTGGCGGGGTGGTGTTTTGTGTTGTTTGTGGTTGGGGGTGGGGGGGGGGGGGGGGGGGGGGGTTGGGGGAAGAAAAAAGAAAAAGAAGAAAACGGCGGGGGGGGGGGGGGGGGGGGGGCGGCGGGGGGGGGGGGGGGAGGGGGGGGGGGGGGGGGGGGGTGTAGAAATTTTTTGTGTGGGTGGGGTGGTTGTTGTGTTTGTTTGGAAAAAAAAATATGTAGTTTGCGGCAAAAAAAAAAAAATATTTTTTTTTTTTATTAAAAAAATAAAATTCCCAAGTAACAAATTCAATTTTAAGGTACACTTGAAGAAGTTCCCAAGACTCATTTCATAAAACCACGCATAAAACTAGATATTCTACATGACATCGATAAAACAGCCATAAAACCCTCATAAGTTCAAAAAGGCCCATACTACAGGAGGTTCTCAAGACTATTTCCCAAGATTCGCTTAAAACTTGATAGTTTTATCGGTACATACTTGTAATGACATGCAGGACATGCTTAAAACTATGATAAAACCACCACAAGTTTTGGTAGTTTTATGATTTTCCTCTTTAAGAACACTTCCAGTCCGTCACAAATATGTTTCAAAGATTCCATTTTTGGATTCGTTCTGCTGAATGGGGAGAAAGAGAGAAAAGAAAACATCGATATACATATGATGTTTCTTTTCCAAAGTGGATACGTATTTAACTTAATTGTAAAATTGACCATTAATGCTTGAGTTTTTTATCCTGCAATTGATGAATTTTTCATGCGACGTTCAGTTTATTGGTGTTTTATAACATAAAAGTTCGAAAATTTTAATGCGCCACGGAATCATTGCTTGAACATTGATTTATTTGAATAATAAAAAATACTTGACAATTCAACAATTAGGTGACAAGGCTGATAAATTGTTTCCATTCCATTGTTCCATTCAAGATCTCTTGAATAAATTGTGTCTACAATGCATTTTAAGTTTCAAAATGTATTTTAAACAGCAGAAATTGTTCGTAGCATTGGAAAAACGAAAGTTTTGCTGCATATAAATGAAAATGGCTACCATTCGGAGGGAATCCAGAATAGCCACGCTCGCCATTTTTTCAATGGTTTTATCTAAAACTACCATAAAACGCATATAAAACTAATATTTCTTGCACAAGACTAACAAGATTTTTTTAGGAGCGCGATAAGTTCATCTTTACTTGTTCTATTCTTGAAAAAGAGGAGTAACGCTTGAATAAAACTTGTTTGAATTGCTCAAGGTAAACAAGTCTTTCGTAAGATAGCCATAAAATCAGTGTGGAGAAGACACATCATAAACAAAGAGAATGTGAACGTTCAAATCAAAAGTGCCTATGCATAATTATTGTTCATAATTACAGCTTATAATTTATTGTTTTTAATCAGCGTAAGTCGATTAAAACATAAAAAAAACTCTAACTTGAATATGCTAACAATGGATTTGGGAAGAAGAACAGATAATAATATTGCGTCGATGGCTGAAACATCAGTTGAGCGAAAGATGATTTTTCTCTTGATCTGTACGCTGAACCTAACGTTGGAAGAAGTGCACTGTGTAGTGGATCACTGAGCGATTCCAGCGCACTACTTCCGACTTTGGATAAAAAGTGCGGATTATTGGAAAAATCGATTTTCGCTCAGATGATATACTAATTTTTACCTGCAACGAGTAAATATTGTGTAGCCTATTGGGAAATGAAATGCACGACTCGAGAGAATTCAACATTAACATAACATTTTACAATCGAAGTGCACATTAAACCTTACGTCAAAAGTACTGCGCTGTATTTCCACGGTGGTGCGCCATATAACACACTACCTGAGATGTTAGGTTTAACTTGCATAACTGGCATAAAATCAAATATCATGAGTTATGCATTTCGGTTTTCAACTGGCGACACATTGCACCATTTTATTTTATTCGTTTTACGCATAACGCATGGACCCTTTTGATAAGTTAGTCTCAGTAGGCTGCGAATCCAATGGAATGGTCAAAAAAAAATTGTCGTTGGTGGCTGAGATGAAGGAGTGTTTAATATATTGAATAGGTTTTTATTGAATTTCCGCTTGAACGATCCGCTGGTTTTTAATTTGTTCCACCTGTGGGCGTCCATTGTGACAGTTTGTTTATTTTTCACATAATGTTCTTTCTCAAGAACATGTGCTCTTATTTAAAATCAAATGGTTCTAAGAGAGTTTTATGGCAGCATTTCCAAGATACATTCATCTTAATGAAGAATGTCATAAAACTTTTACAAAACTTTTATCAGGTTTTATGCAAGTTGCGAAACAATGTCTTGAGAGGGGGATCAAGTAACTTATAAAACTACTGATAAGGTGAATTACACTTATAAATGATGTAGTTTTATGGAGGTTTCTTCAAGTGTTCTTTAATCACTCTTGAGAACTGTTAAGGAATTAAAACCACCTTAACTTGGAAAATGCCCCGATAAAACCGGATGAACTCCATAATGCTATGATAAAACTACCATAAAACATGAATAAAACCAATTTGCATTTGAATTGCTACTTGGGTTATCGAACATGCAGTTATTGACATTAACGCTTCCATTAAAAAAGAGAGACAAAGAACAAGAAAGAGAAGAAAGAGAGAGAAAAAAAAAAAAATATAAAAAATAAAAAAATATTTTATTTTTTTGTTTTTTTTTTATTAAAATAATATTTTTTTATTTTTTTTTAAACGGGGGGGGGGGGGGGGGGGGGAGAGGGGGGTTGGGGGGGGGGGGGGGGGGGGGGGGGGGGGGGGGGGGGGGGGGGGGGAGTGTGTGGGGGGGGGGGGGGGGGGGGGGGGGGGGGGGGGATTTGTGGGGGGGGGGGGGGGGGGGGGGGGGGGGGGGGGGTTGGGGGGGGGGGGGGGTGTTTGGTGGGGTTTTGTTTGTTTTGTGTTGGTTTTTTTTTATTTTGTTTTATTTTTTTTGTTTGGTCTTAATATCTTTTTGACGACTCTTAAATTCAGAAACTTAAAACTCGTCAAAACTATACAATCTTGAAGAAACTGAAGACCCGTCAAAACACCCGGCAAGCGCTAACCAGAAGGTTAATACCTCCGATTGCATTATGCCGGGCAAACGCATCTAAGTAGCATTTTTCCAAAGTTTAAGGAGCATTTCCTTAAAAAGGAGGGTGCATTTACCCTTTGCCATTTTTTTTTTTTTAATTTGGGCTGCAACTTTTGATTAGCACTTCGGGCTGTAAGCACCTCCCCGTTGACCGCAAGTCCCGAAAAGAAGAAGAGCGGTTTGGACATCTCCTTCTCACTG
This sequence comes from Aedes koreicus, assembly GCA_024533555.2. Taxonomy (NCBI): domain Eukaryota; kingdom Metazoa; phylum Arthropoda; class Insecta; order Diptera; family Culicidae; genus Aedes; species Aedes koreicus. The sequence continues at coordinate 70,586 of JAHHFK020005136.1, forward strand.
ACTGTCAGCCACATGAGGACCTTCTTAGGGAACTTCCTTCCTCGGGGACGTGAAATAGCCGGTCCCTTGCCAGGCACTGCCGTCGAGCGTCATGTACGTCTCGTCGTTCATGATCACAGCCACGCTTCGCAGGGTAGACATCCTTGACGAGTGTCTTCAGCCGCCGTATTTGGGTGGCCGCTTGCGCTTACGACTTTCGCTTCCTCATGAGGATGTCCATGTTGGCAAAATACTTTTTGACAAAGTGGCCCATGGCGCAGAAGAATTTAGCCACCTTGCCTTCGGTCTTCCGCTTCAGCGTTTGGTACACCTTCTGGACACGCAAAGCCGTCGGACTGCCGAAACCCGGCTTGCGCTTGATGCTCTCATCTTTCTCCATGAGTGCCAGTGCTCAGCTGTTTCCGGCAGACACAAAGTGCGGCACTATGACGGACTTCTTCTATGCGGTGTGGAGCCGGCGGTAATTACAAACCATCGAAAGTAGTTGCTCCACTTCTTTCGCCATGGCTGCCGTAAACTAATCAATAGAGCTGTCAAACGGTTTCGGTATATGTCCTACTTATATCTATTGACGTACACTAATGGATACACCACCAGGTGGCAGTGTAATCGCATGAAGCATCTCTATTTTAATTCAAGCGTTCAGGTTAAAGAAACATGAGGCATCGGAAAATAAAACTCAGTGTGCCGTCAAACTTTTTCGTGATCAAGTGGTTAGTGGCGTCACACGTCGTTCAAGCGAGTACCATGAAGTGAGGGTGCAATTTCCGCTCCAGCCTCTGCAACTTTTTGGAAGGTAACAATTTTAATACTGGTCCACTGGGTGTTAGGTTAAGTTGGCCGTTGTAATTTATATTTATTTAGAGTGAATATTGATTGTCTGTACAACCTCGAATTGAAGATAGTGTAATGTTTTTAAAATGAAATCTCATCAACATGAGACCTTAGGAGTAAACAGCAATATATGCTAAAACCATAGATGTGAAGAGAAAGCATTATAGGTCCGTTAGAGTACGGTAGACTGTGTAATTGAATAGAACCAGTTGAAATAGAGCGTAGGGCCACATGCAACCATTGCTAGACGTTCTTGGAAATAATTTGACCTAAGAAAAATGTACAAGGTGTGGCAGGAAAACATGCAAAAACTCAGGGTTTTTCTTTCGAATCCTATTTTCAACTACTTTAAGCAATAATATCAACATTTTCGAGTTCAGTTACCATTACTAGTTTGTGTTTTCAAACGAATTTATTTGATGAACACGCCTTTTGATCGTAGTCCTCCGACATCGACTGTCATGTGCACGTTATGACAAACTCAAGGGTTTTCAAACTAGGGAGAGGTGTTTTGCAGGCTTCAAAATACGCCTAAATCGAACAATTCAATGCGTTAAGGTCCGGGTTGCTCTTTCGACCAGGATTTTTTTTTAGGAAATTGCGGTCCTGGAAGTGTTCTAGATATATTCACATATGTTTCGTCATATAGCAAAACGCAGCCAGAGAGTCGTTGCAAAAGTCGGCTGTTGTAACTTTCTGTCTCTGGTTTTTGCCCTGGATTTTTGCTCAGCACTTTGTTTTGCTATTTTCTGCTTCCTATAAGTCTTCGGGTTGTTGTACTTTTTGAATCTTTGCACCATTCCGTCGGAGGTGCCAGCCTTTTTGGCCAAATCACGAACCGACATAGATCTGTTCCGTAGGATGAGGTTGACTATCTTCCGATCCCATTTTGGGTCTGAGAGGACGTCCACTACCAGAGAGAGGAGGGGTATCAAACCACCATAGAAACATTTCTTGCCTTCAGAAAACCCCACATGCAAAATTTGGTTCCATTTACTTGATTAGTTCTTGAGTTATGCAGAAACTTCTATTTCATTTGTATGAGAACCCTTCCTTACAGAGAAGGGAAGGATCTCAAACCACCATACAAAAATGTGTTGCCTCCAAAATCTCTCTCATGCTAAATCTGGTTTCCTTTGCTTGATTAGTTCTCGAGTTATGCAGAAATTTGTGTTTCATTAGTATGGGATCCCCCCCCCCCCCTTCCAGAGAAGGAAAGGGTCTCTTACTATCATAAGAACCTTTTCCGGCTCCAAAAACCCCTCCATACAAAATTTCACGCCGATCGGTTCAGTAGTTTTCGAGTCTATAAGGTTCAGACAGACAGAAATTCATTTTTATATATATAGACTAGCTGAACTCGGTGCGTGCGCTGCTACGCTTGCAAATAAATGAAGGAAAATTTAATATAACTGGCACGTTTATGGTTTATTTTTTCGAAATGAGTTTTTTTTCTTGAATAAGCAGGAGTTCAAACTTCTATCAAAACATGCTTCTTACCCTAGAAATACACGTTTTGTGTTTAAGTAACCTGGATAATTCTCATTTTTGGTAGAAATTTGTGTTTCATTTGTATGGGAGCCCTCCCTTCCAGAGGGGGATGGTTTCTCATTGCCCTCAAAACCCCCCACATGTCAAATTTGGTTCCATTTGCTTGATTAGTTCTCCAACCATCACATTGGGCTCATCGATTATAATAAAAATTTGAGTTTCATTTGTTTGAAGCCCCTCCCCCCCTCCTTCAGAAAGAGGAGGGGTCTTGAACTACCATAGACATATTCTTGCCTTCAAAACCCCCCACATGCCAAATTTGATTCAATTTGCTTGATTAGTCCTCGGGTTATGATGAAATTTGTGTCTCATTTGTATGAGAGCGCCCCTTCCTGAGAGAGAAGGGGTCTCAATCAATCATAAGAACCTTTCCCTTGGTTCCATTTGCTTTATTAGATCTAGAGTTATGAAGAAATTTCAGTTTCATTTGTATGACAACACCTCTTCTAGGAGAGGGGAGGGGTCTCAAACCACCATAGAAACATTTTTCGCCACCAGAAAACCCCACACGCCAAATTTGGTTCCATTTGCTTGATTAGTTCTTGAGATATGCAGAAACTTCTGTTTCATTTGTATGGGAGCCTCCCTTTCTAGAGAGGAGGGGGGTCTCAAACTACCATAGAAACATATTATGTCTCCAAAAACTTCCGCATGCTAAATTTGGATTCCTTTGCTGGATAATTTCTCGAGTTATGCAGAAATATGTGTTTCATTTGTATGGGAGCCCCCCCCCCTTTCAGAAGAGGGAACCTTTCCCGGCCCCCAAGATCCCTGCATACAAATTTTCACGCCGATCGGTTCAGTAGTCTCCGAGCCTATTAGGGTCAGACAGACAGACAGACAGACAGACAGAAATTCATTTTTATATATAGATAGATCGACTAGCTGAACCCGGTACGAGCATTGCTTCACTTGCAACTAAATGAATGAAAATACAATAGAACTGGCGCTTTTATGTTTTTCTTTTCTTTAGAAATGAGTTTTGTCCATATCTTTTCGTTTGCTAATGTGTGTAATTTCTGCAAAATTAATCGTAGGTGTGTATTTTCAATTATGCCCTCAGATCATGGTTTTTCTTTCTGTGTAGAAGCATTTCATTGACAAAACATGTATCTTCAAACTACGCCGTATCGTGTCAGTTTGAACATCATTTTGTCTTGCATAACCATAGATTAACTTCTTGTGCATATGTAGCACTGAGAGTAACTCAAGCATCACTTCTTTACTAAAAATTCTTGACTAAAAAGGGGTTCAAACTTCTATCAGAACATGCTGCTTTTCTCACGAAATACACATTTTGCGTTTCAGTTGCCTGGATAATTCTCATGTTTGGTTGTTTCATTTGTGTGAGAGCCCTCCCCCTCCAAAAAGAGGAGGAGTCTCGAACGACCATATAAAAAATCCTACCTCCAAAACCCCCACATGCCAAATTTAGTTCCAGTTGCTTGATTAGTTCTCAAGTTATGCACAATTTTGTGTTTCATTTGTATGGGAGCCCCCTCCCCCGCCTTCCAGACAGGAAAGTTGTCTCGAACCATCTTAAGAACCTTTTCCGGTCCCAAACTACCGTGGAAACATTGCCTTCACAAACCGCCACATTCCAAATTTAGTTCCGTTTCCGAAATTTGTGTTTCATTTGTAAGACCCCCTCCCCCCCCCCCCTTACAGACGGCGAAGGAGTCTTCAACCATCATAAGAACATTCTCTGGCCCCAAAAACCCCTACATACAAATTTTCATAACAGTAGGGATAATTCTCATGATTGCTTAAATTCGTGTTTCATTTGTAAGAAACCCCCCTTTTCAAAGAGGGGAGGGTCTCTTATCACCATGGGAACATTTTCTGCCTTCAAAAACCTCCTCATGCCAAATTTGTTTACATTTGCTTGATTAGTTCTTGAGTTATGCAGAAAAATGTCTTTCTTTTGTATTGGAGCCCGCCCCCCCCCCTTTCATACGGGGGAGGAATCTCGACCCATCATAAGAACCTTTTCCGGCCCCAAAAACCCCTGCATACACATTTTCATAACAGTAGGAAGAATTCTCATGTTTGGTTTAAATTTGTGTTTCATTTGTATGAGACCCTCCCCCCTACCAGAAAAAGGAGGGATCTCGAACCACCGTAGAAACGTTTCTTGCCTCCAAAATCCTGTCATGCCAATTATTTTTTTACATTTGCTCTCTTAGTTCCAGAGTTGTGCAGAAATTTCAGATTCATTTGTATGACAGTCCCCCTTCTAGGAGAGGGGAGGGGTCTCAAACCGCCATCGAAAGATTTTTCGCCTCCAGAAAATCCCATATGCCAAATTTGGTTCCATTTGCTTGATTAGTTCTTGAGTCATGCAGAAATGTGTGCTTCTTTGTATGGGAGCCCCCCCTTCTAGAGATGGGAGGGGTCTCAAACTGTCATAAGAACCTTTCTCGGCCCTAAAAACTCCTGCATACAAAATGTCACGCCGATCGGCTCAGTAGTTTTCGATTCTATAAGGTTCAGACAGACAGACAGACAGAAATACAATATTATATATATATAGATAAATAACATACATGATCATCGGAAGTTAAATTGAATTCGAAGAATTTCAATTTCTTTGGAAAAGTTTCCGGATGAAACGTTAAGTTACATTTAATAAGGCGCCATTCCCAAGCAACTTAATCAATCTCTGAGAGAACATGCCATGCTGTTGATTTTCTATCATTGTTACAATAACAACGGCAACTGCAGCAGCTGTTTTCATTGACTCTATTTTCCCAGCTGCCAACATCGTGAACAACGGGATCGTTTAAGTTCTACCCAATCATGAAGTAGCTTTAGTCTGAGGTCCAAATGAACTTATGACCAGTGGAATCTGATTAGAACGCATAATCCCATTGTATATGACGCACATCAGCATCGATAACTATTGACTTCCCTCTACAACGCCAACAATGCGCTCGAAAAGGCAAATCAATAAAACCGATTACCCATTTTACATCGGAGAAGCTAGTCAGTGCGTCATTACTATCCAGCTGTTAAGATCGTCATCAATGTTCAAATAATGGCGACTATTGATTAAAAACAAGGTTCCGGCAACGGTTTCTTTATTCTACATCCACATTGTCGTGTTAACAGTGACGTTCCTATTTCAGAATAAAAACATACAAATGCACTGACATTAACGCCCACGGAGAAGCTTAAATTAGAACCACCTTTTCCACCATCAACAGACAACATCTTCATTTACTCGGTTGATTCGAAAGGCGATTATCTGAAAGCACTCGACGCAAACGATTAAAAACGGTTCCATCAGATGGGCGCCTGTGTTCTGTTTACCGATTTCAGACCCCCTCCCTGTTTTGCGTACTTCCTCCTCCCCCTAACCGACAGCTATCGACAGCCGAGTGATTCAACTTCGACCTCGCCGGCTTTGTAAAAGCTGGGGGCAAGTTGTTTGTTTATGTTTCGGCAAACCATGACGGCCCGTTGCGGCGGCGTACCGACACCCATCGATGCGTGAGAGAGAGAGAGAGAGAGAGAGAGAGATCTCGGCCGGTCGGTACACTTCCGTACTCGCGGCACACGCTTGTTCACTCCGCCAATTTCATGTTTTCCGAATGAGTAGCGTTCAGTTGGTACAACATTCCGTACATGGAAATCGAACCAAAGGATCCTATCGAGAACTGTTTTCGTTTCAAGCATAGGTACTTAGTCGATTGCCTTGAAACGATAGTAGGTATTTCTGTGTCGATAGATTTATACGCACTGAAGCTATTAATTAAATTGTCGTCGATTATCGATTTTCCTTGTGCATTCTGCTCGGAACGAATGCATCCGAGTGCCGATATAAATATCGACTTTTTCATGGTTCTCAGCATCTTAATACGTCACCTATTGGCATAGAAGAGCATAGCATAGCATATCATTTTCCGATCATACACAGTCCTGGGTTGGCTGTTGTAGAGACGATGGAAGCGCCAGAAGAGCTGCCTTGGGTGTGACAGGATATTCATCCATCGTTCTCTTTGCACAACATTTAGCCATGTCATTGTGATCAGCAAGGGATAATGCGACATCAATTGGCAGAAATCAATTGAGCCAACATTAGGGTGGTTCAAAATATTTATTCATCTACATCCCCGCTCAATCGATCCAGTATCAGGTCCTGACAATGCTCCTAAATTAGTTCCAATTAGCTCAATTGGTTGTGAACTCGAGCTGTAATGGCCGTTTGAAGTTTCTATGTGCATATACGTTGGGCTAATTAAACTATTTGTTCTCATCTTTCATGTGGAAATGTTTGCTATCTGTGCTCATAAGAAATCTTCTCTTCAATTTCTTTGGTTTGACCAAAGTCTACGTTCCATACAAAATTTAAAAAAAATGTATGGAGAAAAGTCTACAGGGGGGGAGGGAGGTGTGTCTGAGATTTTCAAAAAAGAGTCTACGTGGTTTATGAACAGGCCTCTAGCGGCGCTAGTGTGCATGTAAACTTACTTTATATCTTGAATCTCGAGATCCTTGATATATAGCAAGTTGGCGTTTTCGACAAATATGTTTGGTTTATAAGGGCCTTTCAAATGGTTTTAAAATTAGTACAGAACTCGTCCACTACGTGGCACTAGTGTGCATGTGAACTTTGTGTATGACCTCTATTTTGAGATCTAGATCGTGTATAAATTTACAGTTTTCAGGAAAGTTTGTTGTAAAATTATGAGCTTCCAGACGCTCGACTCCCAGTTCAGAATTATCTCACTCCGTGGCGCTATTGTGCATGTAAACTTACTGCATAATCTAGATCTCAAGATTATTGACATATAGCAAGATGGCATCTTCGAAAAAGCTATTTGAGGGGTCAGGGCTTTTTGAGTCAGCTACACATTAGATCAGAATTCATCCGCTACGTGGCGCTTGTATTGCATGTACGAATTTATTGTGTTCAGGAAATTTATTCGGGTTACCTTGGTCTTCCAGGTGGTCGACTTCATAGTTCAGAATTATTTCACTGCGTGGCGCTGTTTTGCCTGTGAGCTATGTAATGAATGTTTATCACTTAGGCACATAAGAGTATGATAATCCCAATATGGGTATTAATGGTACGTTCTTCTGATAACTTCGGGTTAATCCTTCCGAGAAGTTCTTCATGGAAGTTCTGCAGATAACTTCATGGAAGTTCTTCAGAGAAATTCATGGAAGTTCTTCAGAGAATTTCATGGAAATTCTGAAGAGAACTTCAGGGAACTCTGCAGAGAACTTCAGAGACGTTTTGCAGAGAACCTCAGGGAAGTTTTGCGGAGAACTTAAGGAAAGTTCTGCAGAAAACTTCAGATAAGTTCTTCAGAAAACTTCAGGGAAGTTCTTCTCAGAACTTCAGGGAAGTTCTGCAGAGAACTTCAGGGAAGTTCTGCAGAGAACTTCAGGGAAGTTCTGCAGAGAACTGAAGGAAATTTCTGCAAAAAACTCCAGGAAAGTTCTGCAAAGGACTTCAGGGAATTTCTGCAAAGGACTTCAGGGAAGTTCTGCAAAGGACTTCAGGGAAGTTCTGCAGAGAACTTCAGGAAAGTTCTGTAGAGAGCTTGAGGTAAAAACTGTAGCGAACTTCATGTAAGTGCTTTTGAGAACTTCATGGAAGTTCTTCAGAGAACTTCATGAAAGTTCTTCGGAAAACATAATCGAAGTTTTTCAAAGAAACTCAGAGAAGTTCTGCAGAAAACTTAAGGAAAGTTCTGCAAAGAACTTTAGGAAAGTTCTGCAAAGAACTTCAGGAACGTTCTGCAAAAGACTTCAGGGAAGTTCTGCAAAGGCTTCGAAAGTTCTGCAGAGAACTTCAGAAAAGTTCTGCAAAGAACTTCAGCAAAATTCTGCACAGGACATCAGGGAAGTTCTGCAAAGAACTTCAGGAAATTCTGCAGAGAGCTTCAGGTTAAAACTGCAGAGAATTTCATGGAAGTGTTTCAGAGAACTACATGGAAGTTCTTCAGAGAAATTCATGGAAGTTCTTAAGAGAACTTTATGGAAGCTCTGCAGAGAACTTCAGGAAACTCTGCAGAAAACTTCATTGACGTTTTGCAGAGAACTTCAGGGAAGTTCTGCGGAGAAATTCATGCAAGTTCTAAAGAGACAAGTTCTGCAGAGAACTTAAGGAAAACTCTGCAAAAAACTTCAGGTAAGTTCTTCAGAGAGAATTATGGAAGTTCGTGGGAGAACTTCATAATGAACTTCAGGGAAGTTTTTCAGAGATTTTAAAGGAAGTTCTTCAAAAAATTTAGGGAAGTTCTACAGAAAACTTAATGGAAGTTCCGCAGATAAATTCATTGTAGTTCTTCGGAGAACTTCATGGAAATTATGCAGAGAACTTCAGGGAAGTTCTGCAGAGAACTTCAAGAAAGTTCTATAGAGAACCTCAGCGAAATTCTTCAGAGACCTTCAGGGAAGTTTTGTAAGAAACTTCAGGAAAGTTCTGGAGCACTTCAGGGAAGTTCTTCAGAAAACATAAGGAAAATTCTGCTAAGAACTTCAGGAAAGTTCTCCAAAGGACTTCAGAGAAGTTCTGCAGAGAACTTTAGGAATGTTCTGCAGAGAACTTCAGGAAAGTTCTGCAGAGAGCTTCAGGGAAGAACTACAGAAAACTTCATGGAAGTTTTTCAGCGAATTTCATGGAAGTTCTTCAGAGAACTTAATGGAAGTTCTTCAAAGAGTTTCAGGCAAGTTCTGCAGAGAACTTAAGGAAAGTTCTGCAAAGATCTTCAGGAGAGTTCTGCAAAGAACTTCAAGAGAGTTCTGCAGAGAGCTTGAGGTAAAAACTGTAGAGAACTTAGTGGAAGTGCTTTAGAGAACTACATGGAAGTTCTTCAGAGAAATTCATGTAAGTTCTTAAGAGAACTTTATGGAAGCTCTGCAGAGAACTTCAGGAAACTCTGCAGAAAACTTCATTGACGTTTTGCAGAGAACTTCATGGAAGTTCTACGGAGAAATTCATGGAAGTTCTTAAGAGAAAAGTTCTGCAGAGAACTTAAGGAAAATTCTGCAGAAAACTTCAGGTAAGTTCTTCAGAGAGAATTATGGAAGTTCGTGAGAGAACTTCATAATGAACTTCAGGGAAGTTTTTCAGAGATTTTAAAGGAAGTTCTTCAAAAATTTTTAGGGAAGTTCTGCAGAGAACTTAATGGAAGTTCCGCAGATAAATTCATTGTAGTTCTTCGGAGAACTTCATGGAAATTATGCAGAGAACTTCAGGGAAGTTCTGCAGAGAACTGCAGGAAAGTTCTATAGAGAACTTCAGCGAAATTCTTCAGAGACCTTCGGGGAAGTTTTGTAAGAAACTTCAGGAAAGTTCTGGAGAACTTCAGGGAAGTTCTTCAGAAAACATAAGGAAAATTCTGCTAAGAACTTCAGGAAAGTTCTCCAAAGGACTTCAGAGAAGTTCTGCAGAGAACTTCAGGAATGTTCTGCAGAGAACTTCAGGAAAGTTCTGCAGAGAGCTTCAGGGAAGAACTACAGAGAACTTCATGGAAGTTTTTCAGCGAATTTCATGGAAGTTCTTCAGAGAACTTAATGGAAGTTCTTCAAAGAGTTTCAGGCAAGTTCTGCAGAGAACTTAAGGAAAGTTCTGCAAAGATCTTCAGGAGAGTTCTGCAAAGAACTTCAGGAGAGTTCTGCAGAGAGCTTGAGGTAAAAACTGTAGAGAACTTAGTGGAAGTGCTTTAGAGAACTACATGGAAGTTCTTCAGAGAAATTCATGTAAGTTCTTAAGAGAACTTTATGGAAGCTCTGCAGAGAACTTCAGGATACTCTGCAGAAAACTTTATTGACGTTTTGCAGAGAACTTCAGAGAAGTTCTGCGGAGAAATTCATGCAAGTTCTAAAGAGACAAGTTCTGCAGAGAACTTAAGGAAAACTCTGCAAAAAACTTCAGGTAAGTCCTTCAGAGAGAATTATGGAAGTTCGTGAGAGAACTTCATAATGAACTTCAGGGAAGTTTTTCAGAGATTTTAAAGGAAGTTCTTCAAAAATTTTAGGGAAGTTCTGTAGAGAACTTAATGGAAGTTCCGCAGATAAATTCATTGTAGTTCTTTGGAGAACTTCATGGAAATTATGCAGAGAACTTCAGGGAAGTTCTGCAGAGAACTTCAAGAAAGTTCTATAGAGAACTTCAGCGAAATTCTTCAGAGACCTTCAGGGAAGTTTTGTAAGAAACTTCAGGAAAGTTCTGGAGAACTTCAGGGAAGTTCTTCAGAAAACATAAGGAAAATTCTGCTAAGAACTTCAGAAACGTTCTCCAAAGGACTTCAGAGAAGTTCTGCAGAGAACTTCAGGAATGTTCTGCAGAGAACTTCAGGAAAGTTCTGCAGAGAGCTTCAGGGAAGTTTTTCAGCGAATTTCATGGAAGTTCGTCAGAGAACTTAATCAAAGTTCTTCAAAGATTTTCAGGCAAGTGATGCAGAGAACTTAAGGAAAGTTGTGCAACGCACTTCAGGGGAGTTCTGCAAAGAAGTTGGAGGTAAAAACTGTAGAGAACTTAATGGAAGAGCTTTAGAGAACTTCATGGAAGTTCTTCAGAGAACATCATGAAAGTTTTTCAGAGAACTTCGTGAAAGTTCTTCAAAGAACCTCAGGGAAGTTCTGTAGAGATCTTAAGGGAAGTTCGGCAGAGAAGTTCAGGGAAATTCTGCAGAGAACTTCATGGAAGTGCTTCAGAGAACTTCATGGAAGTGCTTCAGAGAACTTCATGGAAGTTCTCCAGAGAACTTCTTGGAAGTCCTTCGGAGAACATCTTGGATGTTGTTCAGGGAACTTCTGCATAGAACATAATGGATCTTCTGCAGGGAACTTCAGGCAAGTTCAGCAGAGAACTTTAGAAGTCGTGCAGAGAACTTCAGGGAAATTTTGCAGAGGACTTCGGGAAAGATCTTTTCTGAAGTTCTGGAAGTTGTGAAGAGAATTTCAGGAATGTTCTGCAGAGAACTTCAGGAAAGTTCTTCAAAGGACTTCAGGGACGTTCTGCATAGAAATTTAGGGAAGTTCTGCAGAGTACTACAAGGAAGTACCACAGAGAACTTAAGGGAAGTTCTGCAGAGAACATTTGACATCTATATTAAAATGATACTATCTGACGTCGATCGAGGGAAGACCTAGGATAAAATTAGCTTCTACAGAAGGATTGATTTTCCTAAATAACTAAATACGCCGTACGTGATGAGAGTGCTATACCTAGCTCGTCTAATATTGCGAAGATTCGTCAAGCGAGAAAATTTGATAACGGAAATCTAGCGAAAATCCAGACGAGGGATACCAGCTTTGAAATGAGCTGCATCTGCCAGGTACAGAAATCATAACTGAAGGAGACATGGCATGAGACATGGCGTTCGAAGAACATCCATTGCGGATGGCGGGGATATCTCGCTATCTCTTCAAGGAATAGGTAAACAATATTCTATGATTATTTTCCTACACAATTTGAATGCAATGGGTAGGGAAGGGACCAACAGGGCACCGGATAGAAGCGATTTAGATGGGGATTGTGGAATTGCCAACTCCCTGTTGATAACATTTCGTGAATCTATGCCAGGCTCTTCTCCCCTCTCAGTAAATTCAGACAGTAAATTCATTTTTGGTGTAGATATCATAAAACAGGTGATAACAATAGTGCACATGTAGACATGAGCTCTGAACTAATGTTTCCACCATCCAAAAGGCCTTGGCCGCTCAAACATATTTGCCAAAGACGCCATCTTGCAATATGTCAAGGACCCTAGTAGCATACTTGTTTCAACCCAGTAAAGGTGACTGCTCTGTGACTCAATTTAGTCACAATAGAGCTGCTGAAACCATTTTTGACTGTTGTGTGCTGCTTGGGGATCTCGAAATCTGCGTTAATCTGTAATTGTACATGCACACTACCCTAGCAAAGTAAAATTACGAACTGATATCTAAAAAGCGACAAGTTTTGTTATCACAGATGTCATTTTGATCTCACCTGTTAGTGCATAACAAATTTAGTTTTCAACTATCAACTAACTAACAAGATTTTGTCTTGCTTTAAGGAGCAAGACTCATCACCATACTTCCGAATTGCGTTACGAACTGCTTTGATGATAACACCTTTCAGTTTCGCTGACTGACTCAGCGAAACGTTGGGAAAAGGGCATCATTTGTGCAAGATCTGTCTGCGCTTTTCCGGTCTGTCTGTCTGTCTGTCTGTCTGTCTGTCTGTCTGTCTGTCTGTCTGTCTGTCTGTCTGTCTGTCTGTCTGTCTGTCTGTCTGTCTGTCTGTCTGTCTGTCTGTCTGTCTGTCTGTCTGTCTGTCTGTCTGTCTGTCTGTCTGTCTGTCTGTCTGTCTGTCTGTCTGTCTGTCTGTCTGTCTGTCTGTCTGTCTGTCTGTCTGTCTGTCTGTCTGTCTGTCTGTCTGTCTGTCTGTCTGTCTGTCTGTCTGTCTGTCTGTCTGTCTGTCTGTCTGTCTGTCTGTCTGTCTGTCTGTCTGTCTGTCTGTCTGTCTGTCTGTCTGTCTGTCTGTCTGTCTGTCTGTCTGTCTGTCTGTCTGTCTGTCTGTCTGTCTGTCTGTCTGTCTGTCTGTCTGTCTGTCTGTCTGTCTGTCTGTCTGTCTGTCTGTCTGTCTGTCTGTCTGTCTGTCTGTCTGTCTGTCTGTCTGTCTGTCTGTCTGTCTGTCTGTCTACATAACTCGAGAACTACTCAAGCAAATGGAACCACATGTGGAAGATTTTGGAGGCAAGAAATGTTTCTATTGTGGTTCGAGACTCTGCCATATTGCTGATTTTATTTCTTCCCAGTCCTATTGGATTGAAGTATAAACCGCTGCCAAAATACGTCGATTCTGAATCTGTTCCATCACAAAATATTCATAAACTTGACAACCACAACTGCGAAAAAAAAAACATCTTAAGTTACGAGGCATTATTTTACAAACAAAATTCGAAACAACGAGGTTTATGTGATTCGTAAATAGAGAATTCAGTGTAGTTACTTTGGAGCTTATCCATCATTTGCTATGATATGATTCCGTATTCAGGTAAACATTTTAAAACAAAAAAAATCATTTAATTCTTCCGGCAAATTTTCCGGATAGTTGCGCAAGATACGGTGAACTGTGAGTACCCCCCACAGGAACAAAAACTGGTCAGAAAACCCTAAAAAGTTCAACTTTTCTAGTTTGAATTCCCAACTCATGGCACATTCTATTTGCATTTGTCACCACCGAAAAACGCAACCGCTTATTAAAAATTTGCAAACACAGGTGTCACTGCGGAGGTACCAGCTGATGTTGTTGTTAAATTTCGCACCCACGTTCCGCATCAGTCATGATGACCGGCACTAATCGGAAATGGGTGCTAATGTGTGATGGCGTGTTACATTTTTATGACTCATTTCGAAAGATGTTCTACAAATCATGAAAACGGGAGTGTCATTAGTGTCTATAAGCACGGGAACTCGCGGTAACCTCTAGTAAAAGCCCCACAGAAAATGCCTCCTCGAAAAATGGGAAAATACGAGAACGATAGTCAATTGGTTCAATTAGGGGTGGAGACCACCTGAGCCATCCATTCCCGAGGGTGTGTCTCGCGAATTCCGGACCAAACAGCTCGTGCTGGATTATTGATGACACACATCCAACTGGTTCCGGAAACCTGCATCGACGATAATGGACAATGGAACACGATGGTATCTGTGCAGGGCTTGACAACTAACTGTCACTCGGAAGATTCGTGTGTGGAAATGCTTTCAAAGGATTGCAATCCCTGACATGCTCCGTTAACCGTTATTTATGAATAAGGTTGCTCCAGTTCGTGCTTTCGCTCCATTAGAATAATGAAATGGCACCTTTCATTGGGCAGGAGAAATGAGTACGGTGAAAATGGGATTGGCTGTAAATTATCGATTCGCGCTCGGTGGATATGCCCTTCGGGAAATTCCACCCCCAGAACTGAGCTAGCATCAAATGTTCTCAGCAATGTTGTCAAGAGTCATGCAATTATTTGTTCGTATTTAAACAATCACGTACTTTTCATGGTCAACCGGTTCAATCATTCCGGAGAAGAAAAAGGCGCTGGAAGAAAGCAATTATTGGCACCGTAAACCAGTTTCTCGACCATTGTCAAACGCTTTGCAACGCTGGAAGAGCGAGAGACAAAAATGAGACTTGGCGTCGCGGCCTGAGTATCAATTGATGGGTGAATAATTCATTCGAAACTCAGGCGTCTCTGGGTCTTGGCTCGAGTTGAAGGACTACAAACCGCCGTTCCGTTGTGGCAGTCCGATCGATCGATGATGGCATTTAGAAGGCCGTACTTTCCTAATCATTTCTGGCGGAGTAGTTTTAGAAAAATTAACGTGCATCGGTGGTGAGTGCCCTTCGATTCATTTGATTCAAGGACACAGTTAATCCATTAATGGGTACTTTTTTTATTGAGTTTATTATTTCGCCTACAGGAATTTTACGCATTTTTACTAAAAAGTGAGTATACCCGTTGACATGGGAAGACTCCCTATTTAGAGAAAATAGGTAAAGTTTTCATAGGAGGACTAATTTTATTTATAAAAAAGTACCCATAAATGGGTAAACGATTCTTACCGTGTATGTTATCAAGCAATAAGAAAGCAATTGATTTGAGTTTGTGATCATCTCAAACACCGAGCTGCACCTGAAGTTTTAATTGATTGTGATGAATCGACTTTTAAATCACCTGCAATTATTAAATTAAATCCACGCTTGCTTTTCTCGTTTTCAAGAAATGAATTAATCTGTTGTGGAATTTGAAACGATAGCCAATAAATCTCCAATTTTAAATCCTACTCAATGTCAGATTTCCACTCACCATAGCAAAGTGTAAGTTTGACGTCGATAAGCAATAATGCCATCGAATTGTTGTTATTCTGAATTTCAATGACACTCCACTCTGTCCTAGCAAATGAACGTAGAACTTGTAGACACAAATACTCATATGACGGATGATGATGATGATGATGATGATGATGATGGCCGCCACTGAACGACCATCAACGGAAAATGAGCTGGTAGAAATGTAGACTCGTCTTGCTATGAATATCGCCAACAAAATTGATAATTGTGCACCGGACAGCTAGAACCGAGGCTGGAGTGGCACCATTATGAACATGTCGGAGATGGATGATGATGATGATAGTTTTATCCACATTGAATTCTCTTGTAGGTTGACAAAAATAGCATGATATGGGACATGTATAAGTCTTGTTGTGGCCTAATTGCACCGAATCCAGGACAGTTTTTTTTTCCAATCGTGCCATAACGAGTGGCTCTTGACAAATTTGATTGCACATAAATGTCATAACAAAAACATGGTGTTTTGACCATTGAGTCCATAGTTATTGGATTATGAAATTCAAGGTTAAAGTTGAAAGAATCCCAAAGTGATCGTTATTAAGGCTGTTTTGCATCACCATTTCGCATTTCAACGTAAACTACGTCTTACGGCAAGGGCAGGGTTTTAAATGAAATTCGAAAAATAGCGACCGTCACGAAAAATTTAAGCAAGTTCAAGCTATTAACTCAATTATTTGTCGTTGAACTTTCATGATGTTCACATCAATCAGTTGGAAAGTAGGCAACTATCGATTCGATTATGATCATCGATCATTCAAAAATTGTAAAATAGTAAATATGACACTAATCAAAGGTGATGTCTTATAATTACGTTTTGCATTGGATTGACAGTTGGCGGTGCACTGGTGGGCAGCAATTGACCAGGTAACCGTTGACTGAGCAGCCTGTTGCAAGGCAGCTTGTTGCTACACGGAAAAAAAATCCGTCCCCAGATCCCTGAACTGCAGGGATGAATTCATGAATTCGAGAAAAAGCAAAAATACACCGTAAACTGAATCAAGTAATCATGAACTAAATCACGTTGTTAGGCAAAAATCCTGAAAACGTAACTAGTTCACGATCCGTTTTCATTTTCGGGAAGGCTTTTGTTTCTGTGTAGGCAGCTTGTTGCTAGGCAGCTGTTGGCTAAGTGGGCCGACGCCAGATCCTGCCAGAACACCGCGTCTTCGCCCTTATGGTATTTCTTGATGAACGACGCAACTTCCGGCAGGCATTTCGTACTATAAATTTCCCCGTTCACGGCCAGTCCGGAGTGAAAGAAGAGCGGCTTTGACATCCCCTTCTCGCTGATTGTCAGCCACAGCAGCACCTTCTTGGGGAACTTGGTGTGTGAAATGAACTTCACCTCGGAGCTAACTTTCCACGTGGGGGAAGTAAAATACGAAGTGCCCTGCCAGTCTTTGTAATCCAGGGTGAGATAGGTCTCGTCGTCCATCACCACCGCAACGTCGCGATTTGCCGGGAAGATCGAGTTGACCATCTTATTCAGCCGCTGCCGGTGCGTCATTGCCTGCAGCTCCGAAACCAGTGGACGTGACTTCCGCTTCCTGACATGTATGTTCATGTTCGCCAGGTACTTTTTCACTGTTTGGCCGGTTGAACCGACCTCCCGGCCAAGCGCACGTAGCGATGTAGCCACTTTTCCCTCGGTCTTCCTCTTCAGCATCCTTTGGAGCTTCTTGTCGCTCAGGGTCGTCGGCCGTCCGGAACCGGGCTTTCTTTCGATGCTCTGATTGTTGTCTAATAGTGCCAAGATGTTGTAGATGCCGCAACTGGCGTATTCGGCGTCCACAAGTGCCGCACGATGTCCGTTTTCGACGCGGTGGGGTGTCGTTCTTTGAACGCGCACACTTCTGAACGGAGTTGCTTCACTGTTTTTGCCATCACGGTTAGAGTTCGACTGATAGAGCTGCCAAATTTGGTCTGCTGACTCATGGGTTACTATGATTGATGCTGCATGGGTGAAGGTAAACCCATGAAAAATCGGCAATGTTTATCGATTTTTTTTTAAATGCGAACGTTACGCCAAGTTATGCGAATAAGCAGGCATATTACTGAACGTTTATCCCCATAGTTTGGCGTAAAAACCAGGCTGCTATGTTATGAATAATATGTCGTACAAGTTGGAGGCTCTCTATATGGACCAGTTTATGCCTTTTTGTCTAATTATGTGATTGCAGGACGGAAAGCTTATCACATTGCCAGCGTTTTTTTTATAAATTTTTCTTTTCTCTTGGATCAAACGCCGTCGTTACTTTGTGGCTGGACAATTGTTCAGGATAAAACAAAAAATGGGATTTGATGGTGCTGTTGGCTTTGCTCATCAACTCGCCTATGATTGAAACTGCTCAAATTAATTTGAAGTACCTTGAGCCTGGGCATAC
>JAHHFK020005137.1:0-49627 GCA_024533555.2 Aedes koreicus
GTTTTATTTTGTTCCGAATTTGGAACGGAATCCAGAGCGTTCTAAATTTGTTTAGGCAGCTGAAAAAAAATGGTGTAAAACAACAACAAGAG
Source organism: Aedes koreicus (assembly GCA_024533555.2). Taxonomy (NCBI): domain Eukaryota; kingdom Metazoa; phylum Arthropoda; class Insecta; order Diptera; family Culicidae; genus Aedes; species Aedes koreicus. Next base: position 93 of record JAHHFK020005137.1, read on the forward strand.
CAAAGTGCACAACCGCGTGGATCGCTCGCTCGTTTTTCGGTAAGTCTGAAAACAATACTACGGTATTACCAACCAGATAACTGACTTCCCAGCAAACATCGATGTTGAATTAGAGCTTGTTCAAACAAATTTGGAGAAGCTATTCAGCTGTTTCTTCTAGAATAGCTGAATAGCTTCTCCAAATTTGTTTGAACGAGCTCTAATTCAACATCGATGTTTGTTGGGTTTGCTCAAGTTCTCTTTTACTTTTCTTAGGCTCTTTGAACTTTATCATAGCTTTTTTTTTAAACATTATGGAGTTCGGCTGGCAATGGTGGAATTCTGAACACTGAAGTTCTTTGAACTAAACTGATATTTTGAGAAATATGTAAGTTCAAACTTTGCAAAAAATCTTTAAACTTTGCAGCAGCTCTATCAAGTTTGAAGAATTTCTGCGAACTATATTATGAAGTTCTTTGATTATTGATGAAGTTTTGTGAATATGGCTAAAGTGTTACGATCATTATGGGTAAGTTGAAAAGGAAGGGTGAACTTCTAGCGGAAGTAATCCATCCCTATGATTTTTTTTCAGTATACTAGATATGTTAACACATATTGTCACAGCTATGACATGTTGTTAAAACAAGCCTTACGTGCTTTCATAGCTTTGTTTATTTTTATCATGCGTGATTTTTCTAACACATGTGTTTACACGTTGCTCATGTCTTCCTCAAAAAGTTGTTTTTCCCATACATTGAATTTTGTGCACTTTGGAAGCATATGAAGGCTAGCCAGAAAGATGCTATATAAAATCCCAGTTACAAATATGATTTTTCCAAGTTATTTGCAGCATTTCAACTAGCACCACAAGTTTACACACCTTGGGGTAGATTGAAATAAGTACACAAGAGGAAGAGTGACACAAGTTTTGCCAAGTTGAAAAATCCCAAACATCTCCCCCCTTAGGCAATCAAATAAAAAGTCTAAAAGGGTTGGGGAACCCTTGGGGACTTTTTGGAAATGGGGGGGGGTGGGGGGGGGGATTTTGGGGTTTTTCCCCACGGGGAAAATTTTTTTTTTTTTTTTGGGGGGAATTTTTTTTCGGTGTAAGGGGTAAGGGGAAACCTTTATAATCGGGTTCCCGGGGGGGGGGGGAAAAAAAAAAAAAAAAAGGTTAAACTTCAACGTAAAAGGGTTCTGGTTTTTTTTTTGGTTTGGAATCCGGGGGCAAGAATTATGTTTTTTTTTTTTTTAAATTTTAAACCAAAGACCCCCAATATCAAGACACACAGCTCCCTCTCTGTTTCAGTCGACATGTTCGAAGCGCCCTCAACGTGTTCCAGAAACATTAGAAACGAATATGTATGTGTGAACACATGAGAGCCATCATCAGTGTGTGTGTATGTATGTGTTTTGATTTGCATTTGTTTTGACAGCTGAACTTTTGATGCTCAACCTTTACCAACAAGCAATTGCAATTTAATTTTAGCATCAATTTTAGCTTTTATTGGTATTGGAACAGAGATACAACTGTCTGGAAACGTTTCTGTAAAGATCACTTTTTGGACGAGGATTTCATCATTGCACGCAATAATAGTCAAGGTAATAAGAAAATTTTGAAGGTGATGTGAGTGAAATAATTATAGAATTATTGGGTTTTTTATGACAGGTAGTAGTTGTGGATGGTCCAATCGCTGCCGGTAAGTCGGCATTTGCAAAGGAGCTTGCGACCGAATTGGAAATGAAGTACTTCCCGGAAGCTACAATGGACAATTACTATGTTAACTCATATGGGTACGATTTGCCCAAACTGGACCCGCAGTTACCACCAAATGTACAAAGTTTTAATGTGAACAAATTTCAGCAGAATCCAACCCATAAAATGTCGCAACTTTTCAAATTCGTATGCTAATGCAACGTTACTCGCAGTACATTGATGCACTGGCTCATCTTTTTTCTACCGGAGAAGGAGTCGTGCTAGACCGTTGCGTGTATTCGGATTTTGTTTTCGTAGAAGCCATGTTCAAGAACGGCTACATATCTAAGGGCGCCCGTTCGGTTTATTACGATTTGGTGAAGAATACTTTTTCCTAACTTATGAAACCACATTTGGTCATTTATCCAGATGTTCCTGTAAATGCGTTAAAGGATCTTGTTAAAAAACGAGCGAATCCAGTTGAAGTCGGATATATGGTTCTCAACGACTAATATCTGCAGGATATGGAAAACATCTACAAGCAACTATATCTTAAAGTTATCAGCACCCATGCGGAACTTTTGGTGTACGATTGGCCAAACCACGGTGAAACAGAAGTCGTCGTTGAAGATATCGAACGAATTGATTTCGATCGTTTCGAGAAAGATGATACGCATATGCGTGACTGGCGTATGGAGAATGAGGAAGAGTGGACTGAAGCTCGGGCCCGCTACATGAACAAGTCAGACTTGATGAACTACTTCAATGTGCCACGTTCCGACGTGCCGGAGTTGATAGTTACTCCGGAAGACTTTAAGGCTTGGTACGATTTGTGGTAATTGTAATTGTATAGCCTTAGCCTGTATAGCCGCTTCGGTAGATGTAATTGCTAACTTGGCTTTGTGAGGATCCACCCTCCAAAGATATAAGAATGTTCCATTAACTCATCAACGGCATATGTAGGTTTCATTATGAACATATCGGGAACACTCGGCTATTTGGGCGTAATTGCATTTGTAAACAAACACTTCAATCGGTGGGTGCGCGAAATAAAACAAAATAAAAAAATAGTATTATAAAATAGATGATAAAATATTCCTTTATGTGTTGGGGTATTTTGTTTGGGTTTGTTTTGCGGGGGGGGGGGGGGGGGGGGAGGTGTTTGTTAAAAATGTGCAATAAAAGGGGATATCTACTGCTGAATTGAATTGGATTTATAATATGCTGGTCTTTTAAAGCTATTGAAAAGAGGTTCTTGTGAGCTTGTGTTAGATTCTTTGGCTGCCATTAGAAATCGAAAATCTAACATTTTTCTCTTGCTTTATCAATGTTTATTACTAAAAGACACACATTGCTCGCATCGAAAGCTAGCTGGATTCACGTGTACACGGATGTGCTCGCGAAGGCTTTTCAGGTCCTCGAATCGACAGTTGCAGCAAAAGGCGTAACCTTTCTGATTGTGAACAATCTGGCAGTGTTCTTTCAGCATGGTGAAACTGTCGAATTGCAGCATGCAATCGTGACACTTCATCTGACAATATAAAAGGATGTCCTCGTCGGTAACGGGAAGTAAACCTTGATTTGGGTTTGTCGGTTCCATGTTTTTATTATGATCAAAATCTTCCAAAAAAACGTCCGGTTCTAGTTCGTTGTCGTGTGCAATTTCGGCGAAATCATCTTCCAGAAGTACTTCCTCCTCAATCACGCTTTCGTGGGTTTCTGATTTGACATCACCGCTTTCATTATCACTCGCACTGGACTGAATTTCAGTTGGGCCGTCTTCCAATTTGGTTTCGATCACTTGAGGTTCCGTAGCATACAGTTTCTCAACTTGACAGTAGAACAGATGGAATTCCAGCAGCTGGTTCCGACATCGGCAACAAATGTGGAAAATTTGTAATTCTTCTGTCTGGAAGTGTAAACAAGAATGCATTTGGTGACTACCGATAGTCTCAAAGCTGAAACTTACCGTGAATCAAAAATGTTTCTCTGGTCAGAATTTGGATTCCATCCGAAAGCACAGTACAAGTTTGTTTTGATTTTTTTTTTTGACGTTTCTCTTGAGCGCAGAAGATTACAAACACATACACACAGTAACCTTTGCTTGATCACACACACATATTTATGTCATGTTTCTGGAAGTCGTTTGAGGACGCTACCGTGCATGAAGTATACGGTATGTATGGAAAAATTTGACACCTGTGTGTCTTGTTATTGGGGGTCTTTGATGTAACCCTTCTAAAATTTAAATCTTTTAGTTCAAAACTGGGAAATTCAAATGACAATTGCTCTTACTGCTGGTTTGCACGTTATACACAAAGTTACTGTTCAGCTGTACAGTGCACTAATTCTGACATTATATATAAAGTCACATCAGATACTCAAAGATACCTGATTTCTCTATCTATCATCCTCATGCCCCTCAACTACAAATTTACCTAAAACTAATATGATTGAGCCTTCAAAATGAATGATATTTATTTAAAAAAAAAAAAACAAAGGTACGAAGTACTAAGTCTAAACGCAACGGTGTTTTCTCTTTCAATTTCATCATCTGCACTTCTTCCGGTGCCAATCAGGAAGATGAATAAGTTATGTTATAATGAACGTCTCAACATCCTGTCTAGTTGTTCGGAACATTTTGATTTCAACATCGTCTTCCGGCGTTTCCAAACTTTTATTCCACTTACTGTATCGTTTCACGGAACTGATGGAATATATTCCGATGGGTTTTTGATGATCATCTGCGAGAAACCATGGAAGTTCGTTTCCTTTTAATACTTTCGTTCCAAACAAGTGTATTACTTGAGGACGCGATGCTCAACTGACTAAGAAACGCGAACTTTTTGCATTGGGACTTGTAGAGAGTCTTGTCGTAGGAAACCTGTTAGCATTGGAGTTTCAGGGTTTTCAGACGGTTGGAATGCTTTATTCAGGCCCGAAATCGAAATAGAGTTGAACTGGAGTGGCTGATTACCCAGCTCAATACCGATCCTTTATGTCAGCTAGTGCCGTACTCTCATCCAGTCAAACATTCATAGTTACGCGTATGGAAGCTTCCTCCTAAAAAGGAAATTTCCATGGAATTTAATTTCCAGTTTTGACTTATTCAGCAAGACGGAAATCCTCCACATCGTCTATCATAAAACAGCACGAAGTAGCCGCGGAATTCAATACTGATGGTTATTCCGAGAGTCGAAGTGAGGTATGTCTCTTGGAGAAATGATAAAAGTGAGAAAGTGACAAACGACACTTTGACTCTCGAAATAACCTTCACTATCTGGAACCAATCATTCATCTTAATATTCACCCAGCGCCAACAGGAATCGGCACCTTTTGACTCGTGAATCTCGGAAACTTTTTAGAATTATTTCGAAATGTCGAACGAGTTGAATCAACACAAACCAAATCCAAACGAAGCAGGCGAAGTTCCAAAACAAAACACACACATGGACGTCATCATACAAAATCTAGAACAATGGCGGTGAAAATTGGTGGTCTATATTTTTGGAACTGTTATAAAAAAAACTAGACCAAAATAATAGAACACCGCTGAAAACGGCCTAAAATATATCAAAGTAAACTAACCAACCGAATTTCTAGAATTTTTCTCATAGCTTCCCTATCTACGAGTATCGAACCAGGAATATCTGCAATGTAAGGAATGTTATTCATCCAGCCCGCGAAGCAAATATAGCAAAGCATTAGTAAATTTGCACTCAATAGTTAACGATCCTATTCCGATCTGCCAGTTTGCATTCCAGCTCGTAAACTTCTTCCGCTAAATTAGCTTCAAACAAAAATGTTCATCGGATTACAATCACGAACCGTCACTCTTTGGAAATCTGACAGAAATCACCGCACACGTCATGACAAAACGAATGACTACAGTTTTAATGCTTCTCATCACTGCTCGTCGTCGTCGTCGAATGTTGATTTTGCCTTATTTTTGCCATACTTACTTCTATACTATAGTGCTACGGCGCGCTTGATTTGGCCGACACTCTCGCGGGCTCAATTTGCATATTCAACCGGTTTGTGCCAACCTAGAGCTCCGTACTGCCACGGTAGTGGGCTCGAAGTATGATATAAACCACGCGGGGATGTGAAAAATAAAAGAAACGATATCATCAAGTGAGCATACGCGAGAAAGGGAGAGAGTACACGCCGTGCGAAAATAAGTAGAAAAGAAGCATAATAAAAAAAAATCAGTAAAAATAAAAACGACCTCAGCGGGTATGTGCGAGTGGAGGAAGAGATGAGATCGGTGGTGTACAGCAGTGTAGTGAGTGGCGGAGCTAAATTAAAAGTTCATTGACGATGAAGTTAAAACGAATTCATTAAATGAGACGATTCAAGGAAACATGAAAAAAGGGAAGTGAAACCCGAGGTGCTTGGTGTTAAAAAACTAATAAATTAATAAATTCAATTACCAAAAATTAAACCGCCCTTCAACTGTTCCATACACGCCCATTGATCTGTTGGAATGACAATGAAGGAGCATAAACTGAAAGCATAGCGATGCTTTTGCTGGCGGTACTCTGCTCTGTAATGAATCGAAAGGATGAGAGGCAAATAGCATCAATGCGATGATGATGATGACGGCACGGGATGGGAAGTTCAGGACATTTCCCGACAAAGCCGAGCAATGGATATTCTGAAAAGCCATGCGATGGTAGATCGAATGCAAAGCGAGTGAAGAGAATTGAAATGTTGAAACAGCGGCCTGAGTTGGAGTGAGGGATGTTTGCATTACTGTGGGGAGTGTGCTGGCATGATGAGTGAGAACAACGGAACGGGAACAGAAGAGAAGAGGGTATAATCTTTTGAAATTTAAATTCTTCCAAGCGGTACGGATATTGTTGTTAAACAAATGGATATAGTTATGAGAAGGTTTCGGTATTCATTTGCCAACCGAACATTATTTTGAAAGCCTTTTTCTCTAGGGTTGCTTATTGGAACATGGAGTTATTGTTTTTGGATTTTTGAAATACCTAGCTTGCAACACAAAAGTAAGCATGTAAACAATTATATTATTCCCTTTTCGTAAGAAAAGCTTTCCTTGGCGATAAAATTGAAAAGCTTATTTGTATAGTGGTTCCTTGATTGGCAGAAAGTTCTGCTGCAGGATTTTTTTCACTCAAGACAGGTGGACAGGCATTTTTTCAAAAATGCGCATGTGAGTAATCTTCAACACATCATAACTCGAAAATCATTGATTAGGGTATGCTAAGGTCAGTAGCATTTTTGCTTCAAACGACATTCAACTGGTTACTACTAGTGTGCCTGTATTAGTAGAGTGACACCATGTCATCCCTGTGAAAATAACAAATTTGGCATCCCTCATGCTTTGAGTTGACAACACTGAAATTGTTTTAACTTTCAAGTGACTTTTTGCAAAGCTCAGGACGTTGTTGATATTTTATTGCATCGCGTTCAGTCTTCAATTCAGCTAGTTAATATTGTACCTGGCTTTGTACAAATACGGTTATTACTTCAACGTTTCCAGTGATATTCAAAGATTTTTTTTCGAAAATGAAGTGCTGTGCTAAATTCTGCACAAACAAAACGACGGTGGGATTCAAAAACATCGGCTTTTTTCGTTTTCCGGTGGACGACAATTTGCGTGATGCTTGGAGAAAGTTTTCCAACTTGCCGGATAATTACGATATCACGGCAAGCTCTCGATTATGTAGCGTACGTTAAATCACAGCAGGAAACAAAGATTTATGTATTAATAAGTCCAAATTCAGTTTCATTTCAAGCAGGAGGATATGTATTTTGCTTCAAGCAAAGGGAAATTTTCTCGACGGCGGTCAGCAGTTCCGGCGTTCGAGTTCGTACCACAGGTTGTGGATTTAAATCCTGACGATTCGGATACTGAAAACCAAGTCAAAGTTCTTTTACTAGTATGGAATCCAACCGAGAATCTGGAATGCCAGTCAGATGTTCTCCTTCCGATGAACACCAAGCTGTATGTGTTAAGACTAAACGAACATACGAAAGGTACAATTGTAGGTAAAATATGGTTTTCCTATTTGATATCCATAAATATTTTTAGTTTCAGTCGCGTCAATGTTCTTAATCAGCATGTAACGGATTTTAAACGGCAATGCAAAGGTCTTGCAGCCGTCGTCAAGCAACAGGAACAAGTTATTGTCAAACAGAAAACAACTCCTGACCTTGGGCCTGTTCATAAACCACGTAGACTCATTTTTGAAAATCTCAGACCCCCCCCCCTCCCCCTTCGTAGACTTTTCTGCATACAAATTTTTGAAGTTTTGTATGGAGCGTAGACTTTGGTCAGATTCCCCCTCCCCCCAGAAAAGTCTACGTGGTTTATGAATAGCCCCCTTGCTCTCGATGCGCTGAACAGAACATTCAATCCCGGCCAAGTGGACATGTTGATGTACAAAAAACAGCACCCGAAGCAGTGGAGCGACAAAACTTCTACAAAGAGCCTAAAAACCAAATTTGCTTGTGGCACGCGAGGTTACGAACATCAACGGAACACATATCCGCTTGCATCTGAACGAACCCTCCAACGAAGAGTAGAGGATTTGAACAATGCCGATTTCAATTCACAGTAGCTATCTTCGGCTTGCTGGGTGATGGCACTATATTCGATCTGCCGCTTTTCACCAAGTGAGGACAAGCGAAGACTTCGATCTTTTTTCGCAGTAGGTAGAATTTCTGCATTGCTTCCTCCAGGATTTACAGCCTCGTATCGATTTGCGTTTCATGTTTCTCCCGCTTGAACTTCCCGATGAACTGCCTAAACCATCTAACGTGCTCCGCACTTGACGTTGTTGGGATTTGAGCTCTCTCAGATCACTCGACATTTTATCACTTTTTAACCACTGTCCACTAAATTGTACTTTATGTTCAATTTTATCTCAATATAGTCACTTCATAGGAATGATTACACTATATCACCGAACAACATTGTGTTCAATCAATGAATTTTTCAAATACACTTGTTTCCACTATCACACGAACTCCAAGCTTTGCGACTCAACTCGACGACCCACAATTGACAGAAACCAGACCGACCAAATTTGGCTGCAAGAAGGGAAAACAACCAGGTGAAACAAACGAGCTAAGAAATAACCATCAGAACCAAATACCAACCGTCAAATGAACTCAGGGATCACAAAATTCGCATGCAAATAAAAATCAATTTGTAACCACCATTTTATTTATTCCACCAAATCATCTGATCAACACCCCATGCAGGGTGCCACCACAAATCACATGCAATTTTACTTCCCTAGCCAGCTCTTGGTTCTCCGCTTCGTCTTGACGCCAATGCACTCCAGTTTTGCTGCTGTCTATCACCAAACACTGATGATATTCGCCTTTTCGGACAGGAACTAGATTCAGCAACTGTCTTTCCAGAAGTTGTCGAAAAACAGGTCAAAAGAGATGGCATTGAGTAAAAGTAAGAAAGTCATAACTCGTATTGCATTGAAATAATGTCTTCTGTTTTATTTCAGAAAATTTGCAAGTTTACAACGAAACACTGCAATTCTTCGAGTTTTTCAAGAAGTTAATCTTTACAATTAAAGTAGGAAACAAAAAGCTTTGGAAACCATGGCAGGTATCCGTCATTCTTACCACGAACTCGATCCTTCGATTGCAGGATCTTTTTTTGAATGAAAAGGGTTATATCTTTTTACTGACCTCACGTTTCACGCAAGACTGCGTGGAAAATCTATTTTCACAAATCAGGATACGACAGAAAAAACCAACTGCCCTGCAATTCAGAAACCTGCTAAAATCGGTGACTATTTCACAGTTTCTTACTGAAATCTCTAGATCATCTTACGAGGCTGATGAAAAGGAGTGGCTAATAGATTTCCCTTCACATATAAGACAATTAAGCCAGAACAAAGCTAAGGAAAAGGAAAAGTTGGCACCACCAACAAACAATCTAACAACGCTAGAAACACAGGCTGCTTTAGAAAGAATGAACGATGCAGAAAAGAATGTAGTATTTCACCTTGCCGGCATGATTGTGCATAAAGTTGCGAAACATGGTGCAGTGTCCCATCAATGCATCGAAAAATGCATAGCTACATCATCCGACTGCCACTACAACAAGTTCACAGTTTCGAAGGATTTTACTGGTCAGGCATTGGTTTACGTCAATGAACAAACTTTTGTATTTTTCTTGAAATTAGAGATCGTTTTTAGGAGTGAAATTGGTCAGAGCAGAAACGCAAATGTGTTAGATACAATCGAATATCAACTGAAAAAGATTCGTGCTGATCACTTTGTTCCGTGTCATGATCTAAAGCGTAAGCTGATGAGAAGATTTCTGCTTTTTCGTTTGAACATACATCCACCCAAAAAGGTTCACAAAAATAAAATAGACAGTAGATCTATAGTAGATAAATCCAGGTGGTTATTTGTTGTGATAAACTCCAAGTAAAAATTGCTTTACGAAAATGAAAACCAATAAACTTTCATGACTGAATACCACTCAACTTTGTTACTTTATTTCACATTCAATATTATTAACACAGCATAATACACACGAAACTCACTTAACAGTAACGCATATTTCTGTTTCCCTTACAAGCTCACATAAAAGAATATGTTGCTCTAATTGATTCACTTACCCTAACTTGAAACATTGCTTGAAGTGGCAGCTGCAAAGCGATACATTTCACTCAGAATATTTACATCAAATTCACCATCCATGTCTGCATCCAATTCAATACTCCGGGACTCATCACGGACGATGCAATCCAAAAACTTCCGCAATTGAAACATTGGCACAACATTAACACAGACCACTTTCATCACAAACTCCACCGGAAACTCGGAATCGTTCGCTGATCCATCGCTGATTTGGAACAGTTGACCTGGGAAAATGTTCTGCCTGGTAAACATCACCACTAACTCCATCGGAAAAACCCTCCATCCCTAGCTCCAGCCAAATCTTGATGATAATCTCGATAGAATTTATCGCTGGTCCGGTTCAGGTTCGGTTGATATGCAGAAAATCCTCCTGCGAATGCTATTTTTTTTTTCATGAAAAAACATGATATAATCAACAATTATACAATAAATACTTACTGTAATTGAGTAAAAAGCAGAATGTCTGAAACGAAAAACAGCTTTGACATAAACAACAGCACAATACTTGTTTTCATTATTTTTTCTTCACACGCGTTTGACAGGTCGCCTGCTCGATTGGAATGACACTGACAGAAAATTTCGGTTCCAATTTTGACAGCGTCGTCACTCTACTAATACAGGCGCACTAGTTACTACCAAAATACCAAGATAAAAATCCTTATTTAGGGCTAGAACGTTCGAGAAATATAAATGTAATGTCGATGTATAGACTCCATGTTGGGTCTTCTCATGGATGCATTTTTGTCTCATCCTCTAAATTTCGCATTAAGAACAATTTTCGTACGGGTTTCTTCTATTATTTTAAGACATTTGATTGTAGCGAACATTCCTGGTGCAGTGATGCACGCTGTTCTCCCATTTGGCAAATTTAATATATGTCACGGAAATGCCCAGAGTTTCTGCGCCCGAAAATCGAGTAAGTTAGATGAAGTGAAGGATCTTCTAAATACTGAATCTTGGCTTTCGACGAAGAACAGTAACCGTAGTATCTTCATCCCAGGATTCACTGCTGTTCGCAACGATCGAACTTATCGTCGTGGAGGTGGAATTGTGATTTATTACAAGGCTCACCTGCCCTGTACCAAGATATTCAATACACAATTGTCATCCGAATCAGAGGACAAAACTGAGTGCCTGGCGCTGGAGTTGCGGTTAAGCGGCGAAAAAATACTGCTAATGGTAGTTCACAATCCCCCTGAGAATGATTGCACACACTTCCTTACCGAAAAATTGATGGATCCAGGTAGAAAGCAGACGCAGTTCACATCCATGATTGACAGCTTCGCCCTGTTCTCGATGGGTGAAGAACCCACGTTTTTTCAAAAAGACGGCTGCTCGCAGCTGGACTTGTTCATTACAAGATGCAGCGATAAAGTACTGCGCTTTGATCAAGTAGGTTTCCTTGGACTATCGCAGCATGACCTCATCTTTGGTTCTTTGGACTTTGTGAAATACGGAAGTCCATACTGGAACGCAATCTGGCTTACAAAGAGTGGATCAGGGCGCCGAGAGCATCAAGGGATCAAGCACGACGCCGATATAATGGCCTGAGGAACAGAACAAATGCGATGATTACTTCTGCAAAAGCTCATTATTTGAATCGTTTTTGGACAGCCAGATCCCGTCTACAGTTCTTTGGGAGCGGCTCAAATGTATCGGAGTGGGTAAGGACAAATCGTCAACTATTTACATTCCAAGCGATAACCACAGTGAACCGAGAAGATCATCGCCAGACACACCCTACAGTTTCTCTTTCCGGCCAGTCTAATGCTGGGAAGTCGTGAATGCCGTACTCAACATCAAATCCAATGCAGTTGGTCTGAATGGTCTGCCGATCAAATTTGTGAGAATAATCCTACCTTTCAAGCGCGTTCCTCGAAGGCTGTAGTCGTGGAGATACATCGCACGTTTTCGGCCACAGGAGATAGCCGAGCATTTGGATACATTTAAGGACATTCTGTTGATCCGGCACTAGTCGTCGAAAATTTGTAGTTCCTGCTGAAGAAAGTCGGCCTCTTCTGGACCTTTTATGACGTAGTACAGGTTTAGGTCGTCCGCGTAGGATAATTTCAGGTGTCTGAGGACCAAGTTCACGTCGCTCATATATAACAGGAAAAGGAATGGACCAAGGTGGCTGCCTTGCAGAACGCCGGATGTTACTGAAAAGCTGGACGAGGCATAATCTGAAATCTTCACAGACATAGTTCTACTGGTCAGGTATGACTGGAGCCAGTTCAACAATTGATCGTGAACCCCCATTTTCTCGTATTTGGAAATTGCAATCTGATGGTTCATTTTATCGAAGGCCGCAGAGACATCTGTGTATATGGCGTCTACTTGATGACCGCGTTCCATTTCACGGATGACGAATCGATGTAAATACGGTAAGGTTGGTCGCCGTCGAATGCTTGGGCTTAAAACCGCGTTGGTCAGGAGAAATAGTATGTGAATACTCATGGACCAGCCTTTGGAGAACAATTAGTTCAAATAGCTTGGATACAGCACTTAGTGCAGCAATCCCACGATAGTTGGTGACGGATCGTTTGCATCCCTTTTTGTGTATAGGGAAAACAAACGACTCTCTCAAGCATTCAGGAAACGCACCGGAAGTTAATGACAAATTGAAGACCGTAGCCAGGGGCGCAGCGAGTGTGTTAAGGTAACGCTTCAGGACAATTGAAGGAATACCATCAGGACCACATCCAGTTGTGCTTTTAATCTGCTTCTCTGCTAAAATCACCATATCACTTGTGATAGTGAGTGCAGAGCCAAATACAGACAAGCGGGGAACATTGCTAAAGGGCGAACACGAAATTATTGCGACACCGAAAATGTCATGCCAATTTTCTTATAATGTTTAGAATCAAACCAAAATTTTAGGGTAGTTTTATACATATATTTACATCAAAAATCAAAAGAAAAGTTAATCGATGGAGCCTTGGGTGTAAAATTGAACGCATTTTCGCTTGATGCCCTCCATCAAAGTCTTTACAGTGTCATCCGGTACCAGTTTCTCAGTTTTTTTTTTCCATTTTCTTAACATGTCCTTCTCGTCTTTGACTGTCTTCTTGCTCTTCCGAAGTTCCCGCTTCGTCATTGCCCAGTACTGCTCCACCGGGCGCAGCTCCGGACAGTTTGGCGGATTCATGTCCTTTGGAACAAAATGGACAGAATTGACCTCATACCACTCCAGGACACTTTTAGAATAGTGGCATGATGCCAAATCTGGCCAAAATAGCGGAGCTTCGTCGTGCTGCTGCAAGAACGGCAAAAGGCGCTTCTCGAGGCACTCAGATTTGTAGATCTCGCCATTTACTGTGCCCTTTGTCACGAAAGGCTCTCTCCTCAGTCCGCAAGAGCAGATGGCCTGCCAGATGAGATATTTGGAGGCGAACTTCGACATTCTTCTTCTTAAATTTGTCGTCCACATAGAACTTGCTCTTGCCGGAGAAAAACTCCAACCCCGGAATTTGCTTAAAATCGGCTTTTATATACGTTTTGTCGTCCATCACACAGCAGCCATATTTTGTCAGCATCTTCTCGTAGAGCTTCCGTGCCCGAGTTTTAGCCGTCGATTGTTGCCGCTCATCGCGTCAAGAAGTTCTGTACCTTGTATGTATGTAGTCCAGCTCTCTTCTTTGCATTCTGGACGTAGCTCTGCAACATGCCGATCTTTTTAGCCAAATCACGGCTTGAGACGTTGGGATTTGCTTTAACCCTCCGCTTCACCTTTCCCTCCGTCTTTTTGTTCTCCGGTCCCGGTTTTCTTCTAGCTCCTTTGCCGTGGTCCAACGTCAACCGCTCCTGGAACCGCTTCAACACTCTGGAGACGGTTGAATGGTGAATGTTCAACATTTTTCCCAACTGCCGGTGCGACAGGTCAGGAAATTCCAGGTGTTTGGAAAGAATTTGTTCTCTCGACTCGCGTTGGTTCACCTCCATTTTCGTTGAATCGAAAAACACCAGACTTCGAGTTTGACAGCATGTAAACAATACACATCAATGAGAAAGTGTGCAAAATTTGGTTGATTTTTACCCAATGGTAAAAAAGTTATGCCCTGTTGAATGTGTCGCAATAATTTTGTGTTCGCCCTTTAGTAGCAGCTTCGAGGCCCTCGGCATCCAGAATTTCGTCGCAGAAGACACTGCTGAACTGCGTACGGAACAAGTTGACGATATCTGCGACAGCATCAGCTTCGTAAGTGCCGTCAGTCATGGTGGAGGGTATGCCGGTTTCCTTCCGTTGTTCATTCACCAACCGCCAAAAGCTCTTAGGTTTCGTTTTTAGATGACTCTGCAATTGAGACTATTGAGAGTTGTACAAGCTGTTATTGAGGTGTTTGTAATCGTCGTTGGCGCGTGCGTAGTTTGTCCTCGTAGAATCGGTTCAAGCCAAATTGGCGTTTAGCATCAAATAAGCTGGATATTACAGCGGTACAAAACTTGATAGTAGGGGTGAAACGTATGGCCCGATAGTTTGCATTTGGAAAATCGGAAGCCTAATCGAATAATTTTTCCATACCTCAGTTTCAAATAAGTTTTTTTTCATAGAAAATGATAAAAAAATCATAATTTTATTTAGGGAATCATTTATTAAGCCTTTCATGATTACATTACTCAATATGTCCACCATTTTTCTCGATCACCTTCTCCAAACGGGGACGGAATCGAGAGCATACCTTCTCGAGCATCGAGTTCCATGCCTTGGTAATGGAAGCTTTCAGGGCCCCAACACTGGAGTGAGAACGTTCATTGGCCTTAGCCTGAACATATGCCCATATTGAGTAATCCAAAGGATTCATGTCCGGGCTGCTAGGAGGCCAATTTTCTTTTGGCCAAAATTCCATGTTTTCCTTCAGCCACGCTTGAGTCCTTTTTGAGGTATGACACGGTGCTCCGTCCTGTTTGAAAATTACGTGTTGGTGTGCTCCAAAGTTGGTTTACATCAATTTCAGAACGTGGTCCTTCAAAATGTTCATGTAAACCTCGGTATTAACTTTTAATCCAGCTTTGATAAATACAGGAGGCATTTTCAAGCCATTGGACGCAACTGCCCCGAAAACCATGACTCCGACCGGATGTTTGGTTGTAAACTTGAATTTCACGTTCTCGGGAACATCCTCAATCTTAGGCAAAATAAACCTGTCTGTACGTGTGTTAGATACGGGATCGATTGTGAACATTTTCTCATCAGAGAATACGATGATGGCATGCTTTTTTTAATGCTGACACCAAACGTTTCGAGCGCTCCAGCCGTCGTTGTTTGAATCAGTCCGTTACAAGGTGGCGCTTTACTCTTGCCCTGGACGAACATTTCAAGTCATCTTTGACCAATCGTTACATGGTAGTTTTTGAAATATCGGCTTCCATAGCCAATTTCCGGATCGATCTGATAGGATTTCGCCTTACTTTGTCTCTCACTGATCTGATGACCTTCGGTGTGCGAGCGGTGTGGACGGCCTCTTCCCGGCTTCCGTGGATGTAGTCCATCAAGGAGTGAACGTTGGATACGGTAAACGGTAGCCAGGTGGCATCCAACAATCGTTGCAAGTTGTTTTACGGGCTTTTAGGCGAGCAGCAAACTAGTCACTACCTCCTTTGCGTACATTTTTCTCAACTTTGTTACTCGCGAACCACTGTTTTGTTTGCACCGTCTCAGAGTATACAGTCAGATGATTACACGCACGCATTAAAACAGGAAAAATAATGTTTAAAGCTACCCAAAAATAAATATTGAAAACATTCGCATTTTTTTATGGGATATACTGTAGTTGAAGTGAGAAAGTCACTTGCAGTGACGTGACTCTTCGGAGTAAATCAAATGGAGAGTCACGTCACTGTAGGTGACTTTTCTCACTTCACCAAGTGACAAAAGTCACTTCGACTCGTGGAATAATCCTCAGTAGCTCTCGGATGACCTCAGACGACAAGAAGTTAGGTGGTTGGAATAGGAATGGTTTAGAATGCAAGCTAGTGATATGACTAGGTTCAAATTTAGTGTGTTTGGTGGATTTTTAACAGTAATTTAAGCTTGAATTGTGTTGTAGAATCACATAACGCATAACGCGCAGAACATTTTAATGTTTACAATCATTCTCGGTGTTCATTTACAGTGTTTACAATGATTGTCCCACATAGATCTGTGCGACGCCGCGCCGCGCAGTCGCCGCCTCCGCCACTATTTGCGACCGCAATTTGAGGCGCGCCGATGAAATTTTTCACCGTGTATGCATCCGTTCAGTTATGCTCATTAGTTCTTTATAAATCTGCTTTTATTACAAATGATGACATTTCGATGCGATGGGCCATCCAGAGGGGTGCGTGTGAGACGGTGATCAGCTTTGTCGTTTCGTTCTAGCAATTGCAGTGTACATTTTCGTGTTTCGACTTTCAGCAATTTCGCGAGTGAGTTTGAATTTAAAAATAATAAACTGTCCGTCTTAAATGTCGAGAAATTTTTTATTGCGAGTGTACATATTGATACCACAAATAATGGTAATCGAACCAGCGATGTGTGAAAAAAATTTGGTGCACTAAAATATGTCAAAAATGCTTTTACTTATTATGTGCTTCCTGACAAAGTGTTTTGTAAAACATGTTTAGTCGAAGCAAAACAAAAGGCTGGTCTTAATTTGCAGGAAGACAGGGATCGAGATATTGAGAACGATCCTGCAATCGATAGGTCGTTAACATTCTGCAAATAAGTTTTATTAATAGTCCTGAAATTAAAAATGGTAGCCTACCCCTCGGGAATCTTGTCCAAGCATTTTGTTCTCATGTAATTTTAAAGGGGTGAGATTGATTTAATTTCGACACGGAAAATAAAAAATCCGGCCACATTAAACATGCACTGGGATTAAAATTCAACGAAAAAATATTCCGAGGTATGAGACTACCATTAATTGAGAAATAAACTAAAATTGTAGTGAATACTGGCGAATAAAACACAACTATCTATCTATGCTTAAAAAATGTATTATATAAGGTAGGGCAAAGGTTACCTTCAAATTTTCATACTTTCTTCATGTTTAACAAATCGTTAAATTTGCTGAATTTGTCGAAAATAATAGGAAATGTAATGGGCCGTTCAGACTACGAGCTCTGTATCACTTGATTAAAAGTAGCTTAATATCAATGTTCGTAAATTTAGTTTCACTGGAAATAATGCATCTGACGTCTTATATCAAGACTCGTTATATCAAGTAATATAGCTTGTAGTCTGAACGGGGTCTTTGTACATTTTAATCAAATAGAGTTTATTTCCACAGCTTGATAGCATTTTGTCAGGCGTGAGAAAGTTCAAAAACCATCTATAACGATCAGTGTAAATTAACAGTGATTGGACATACCAGATTTTTGCATTAAATAGTCAAGACTGTATAAATAAGGGGTGTTTATTAAATTTAATATATATCGACACTAATATCACCGAAAGACCTTATTGGCAAAACATTTGCCGAATAAATCCATCGTCGGGAAAACATTGTTTTTATTTGTGCGTGACAAATCACTAATCAAATAACTTGGCTAACCATTGAATTAATCGGTAAATCAGTGCACAGTGGATTGATACTTCGGTCTATTTCGCTGCTCTTATTTTAAACTGCTAAATATATTAATTATAAAGCAATTTGGATTTTTTTAAATAGGGTAACGGGATGTAATGTCAGCCTAGCTCCTTCATTCGGCCTATGTACCAAAAATGTCATTAATTCGCCGATAATCAACAAAATGATATGCCTATCAAGATGACCGATTTATTTCAAAGCAGTTGAGACATTATTAATCAATTAATAGTTGCTCACGTCCGCGTAATTTTTGATTTCCTCAACTTTTTAGACAATATGACTTTACTGGTTAAGCTGAACAGATTATCTACACGATCTTCGAATGATCTTAATTTGCAGAAATTGAACCTATAAACCGAATAATACAGCCAAGATGTACAGAAAATAGTCTAACTAACAGGTCACATAGGTAAAATAACAATGATTTAACAAGAAAACCATAGACCCAATGTTAGGAAAATATTTTTTTCCACGTTCCCAACTATGGCTTGTTATATGTAAAGCGTAGTAAAAATGTTGTTATTGGTAAAATTTACAATAAAAATGTCTGAGTTTCGATTGAAAGTTTTCCATATGGGTCATCTTAACACAAACTAAAGGAACAAAATCTGTGTAGAGTGAATTATAATGTTTTGATTATCTAATGGTCGCTAAATCATACGTGAAAATCACTTAAGTGTTTCTTAGCAGTTTTAGTATAGTTTGATTTATGAAATTGTTTGTTGGGTAGAGCGAATGCAGCTGGAAACGCATTGAATCAGAAAATCAGAAAAAAAAATCGTACGAAGACAACATTTAATAACAAATCTGTCGAATGGGACGAACTTGCATCCATGAATAGACCCAATTTGGCGCTTATAGACCGACATTACATCCATATCCCTCGAAAGTTTCTGACTTTATAAAATGAGTTGTGTAACTTTTCGTGATACATACTACCAAATGGCATATTGAACATATCTAAGCAAGTGTATAACTAGTTAAATATCTCTTCCAGCTCAAATACTTTACGAGTTATAGTAAAAAATGTAATCGATTGTTGCATATTAGGCTGAGTCAAGGGACACATACCCTATTTATTATTTCAAGTTATGATACTCTTAGATTCTAAAATTTTTAATCTGGAATTGTTTAGATTTTTTTTAGTTTTTATTTTCAGATTTTAAGGTAAAGCAAATGACGGCTCTGGCGGGTTTCCTTCTATTATTGTCAAGGGGGTTTTCTAAAGCTTATTGCGCACATATTTTGCCAGAAGATTCACAGAGTGTAAGAAGAAGAATGTGGTGACCGAGTTTCAACATTTTTCTTTTAGTCTCAGAATTTTGTACTCGCAAATTTCTAAACTTCACCATTTATTTTATTCTTCAAATTCTAAGATTTTTTCCAAATATGTAGATATTTTAATTATTGAATTTTTAGATTTTATAATTTTTGGGATAAAATTTTTAGATTTTAAGATTTGTTAGATTTGAAGATTTAGCTCAAGCAGTCTATATTTTTGACTAAGAAGGGGTTCAAACCTCTATCAGAACATGCTGCTTATCCATGAAATACACGTTTTGTGTTGTAGTTGCCTGGATAATTATGATGATTGGTTGAAATTTCTGCTTCATTTCTATGAGAGCCTCCCTTTCAGAAGAGGGTGGGGCCTCGAACCACCATAGAAATTTTTTCTTGCCTTTCAAAAACTTTCACATGCCAAATTTGGTTCTATTTGCTTGATTAGTTCTCGAGTTATGCAGAAATTTATGTTTCATTTGTATGGGAGCCCTCTTTTCCTTCCAGAAAAGGGAGGGCCTCGAATCATCATAAGAACCTTATCCTGCCACAAAACCCCTTCAAACAAATTTTCACGCCAATCGGTTTACTCTAAACATTAATGTTAATTTTTATTATAAAATCGAAGGTAGAACTAACGAATCTATTTGTTGTTTTCTGCAACGAGCGATTACATCTACACTACACATATTGTAACGTATATGTGCATGCATACTTCAATGCCTCGTTTTTCTAGTATTCTATCTTACAACTGAATTAGCAACGAAAGTAAAAATGACCATCAATAATAAAAAAGTAAGACTGGTGAAAGGTTAGGACTATCGATGGGTGCACAATAGACATTTAATTACTTCAAACGCTAGGTAAAGCCTGTCCACGTTAAATTTCGGCCACCAAAATAATAACAGCAAAAAACTGTACATAGTTCAACAAAACCGATTGTTTGTTTCACAATACTAGAGTTATATCTAAACTAGAAACAGTTGATTAAGATATTAATCCTTCTTTCTGTAAAATTCTCCAACTTTCTGTGGTACATCCGCCATCAGGTTCCGTACGGTATCCTCAGATACGCCCGCCGTGACTAAAGGGCGATACGGTCAAAATTTTGTCAATATCAACTTGACGTATTTCTTTCAATTTTGCATTTAAAAAACCTGAACACCCCTCATTTTGAAGGTGTGTGTGTGTAGAATGTTGCTCCTATTTTCATTTTGGAATTCACTCTTGAGTTGTCAAAATGCCGTCCAAGCAAGAAGAGCAGCGTATCAAAATTTTGCTCGCGCATCGCGAAAATCCGAGCTACTCGCACGCAAAGTTGGCAAAATCGCTAAAAGTTGCCAAATCAACCGTTACAAATGTAATTAAAGTGTTTGGGGAACGTTTGTCGACAGCCAGGAAGTCTGGATCGGGGGGAAATCGAAAACCGGAAGCCGCTGAGACGACAAAGAGAGTTGCCGGTAGTTTCAAGCGAAACCCTAACCTATCTCTCCGAGATGCCGCAAATAAGCTGGGTGTATCGTCTACAACCGTGCATCGAGCCAAAAAACGAGCCGGACTATCGACTTACAAGAAGGTAGTGACTCCAAATCGCGATGATAAACAAAATACGACGGCCAAAGCGCGATCCGGAGGCTGTACACGACGATGCTGACGAAGTTTGACTGCGTGATAATGGACGACGAAACCTACGTCAAAGCCGACTACAAGCAGCTTCCGGGACAGCAGTTTTATACGGCAAAAGGAAGGGGGAAAGGTAGCAGATATTTTCAAGCACACGAAACTGTCAAAGTTCGCGAAGAAATATCTGGTTTGGCAAGCCATCTGTACCTGTGGCTTGAAAAGCAGCATTTTCATAGCTTCCGGGACTGTCAACCAAGAAATTTACGTGAAAGAGTGTTTGAATAAACGTCTGCTGCCTTTCCTGAAGAAACACGGTTGTTCCGTACTGTTTTCGCCGGATTTGGCATCTTGCCATTACGGTAAAAAGGCCATGGAGTGGCGCCGCCAACAACGTGCAGGTGGTTCCCAAGGACAAGAACCCTCCCAACACGCCAGAGCTCCGCCCAATTGAGAAATACTGGGCTATTGTCAAGCGGAACCTAAAGAAGACCAAAAAAACTGCTAAGGACGAGCAGCAGTTCAAGGCAAACTGGCTTTCTGCGGCGAAGAAGGTGGACAAGGTGGCTGTACAAAATCTGATGGCAGGGGTCAAGCGTAAGGCCCGGCAATTCGGATTTGGAAAAGCGGAAGCCTAACTGAATATTTTTCCTGAATTTTATACTAATTGAACATGAAAAAGAAATTTAATTTGATTTAAAAAAAAAAAAGATTTCACCGATTTACACGCGTTTTCCCTTGACCAAATTTTGACCGTATCACCCTTTATTCTCCATCTTCTCTTGAAATCATCGGTACCATTTGCTTTCTTCTTAGTTTCAAAGAGTTTCCGCTTTACTAGAGCCTAGTACTTCTCTATTGGGCGAAGCTCTGGACAGTTTGATGGATTGGCTGTTTTGTACCTTATACCATTCCAGGACGGATTTCGCATAGTGACAAGAGGCCAAAACAGAGCTGGAGTGTCGTGGCTTCTGATAAACGGTAGCAATTCCTTTTGCAGACATTCTTTCTCGTACACATCCTTGTTGATAGTCTCGTTAGGGATGAAACTTTTAGATTTTCGACCACAACTACATGTGGCCTGCCAAGTCAAATACTTCTTCGGGAATTTGGACACCCGGAAATACTCGGCAACGGCGTTCCTTTGCATTGCGGTACAAAAAACCAGACCCGAAAGCTGTTTAAAATTTTGGAGTACGTTTGTTTCGTCGTCCATAATGATGCAAACAAGAAAATGTTTGCAAAAAATTAGTGTAAAGCTCCTGAGCACGACTTTTTGCAGTGAAATGTTGCTTGTCATCACGGTTGGGCACCTTTTTCACTTTGTACGCCTTTAGTCCTTGCCTCGGCTTCACTTTTTGTACGTAAGATTTTGACTTCCAAACTTTGCGAGCCAAATTTCGCACAGAAAGATTGAGATTTTTCTCAATAATGGCTACCATCTTTTTTCCATTTGTCGGGAGCAAACTTTTCGATTTGTTCCACTTCCAACCTTTCGATCCACAGTCAAGTGGATCAAATAGTTTGTGCGGTGTCAGTTTTTCAACAAATTGATTCAAAAAATTCCAAAAAATGATAACGATGCTATTTGGAATCGTGTAAAAAATGTGGTGCAAAAATTTACATTATTATAGTGTACATCTACCAGAACGTCGACTTCAGAAATTATAAAAAATCAGTGCAAGTTGGTTGAAATAGCTGGTAGCCATACTTGCATACTCAACCGAAATACAAATCAACGATTTCGGTTAACCCGCTTGCACCGAGTCCAACTCCCCAGCAACAAGCACATTCCGTTTCAATTAGTGTCCAATATTGGAATTAATTAATTTAATTAGAGAGAGCCGTGTCGGTCGTCTGTCACGACTGGATCGGCATCGCCTCGCATCACCACTTTCAACCCGCTCCGGCACGCGGCTCATGCATTCGTAAACTCCTACAGCATATGTATGCTCACCACGCTCTAAACATATATGTAGGAACCTGTTAGGGGATCCAACACGGCACCACCAAGCGAACAAGTAAAAAGGCCCCATATTTGGGCGAAGCTACATCTCACACCACTGCCATGCTTCTTTCTCTCTTGCGGTGTTTGACTGACTTGAGTGGAACTTCTGCTGGCTGCTGCTGTTGAGATCGCCGCTCCGCCACCCAGCCGGGATCTACTGCTTTTGCTGCTAGCTGCCAGAGAGTGTGTTTATTTCATTAAACTTCATCATTTATTAATTTATCATCCCATTCAATTCGGTGAGTCGTCAGTTTGTTTTAACTTCTACGTTTTGACCGTGTTGTTTCTTCGGTGCCTTCTCCGGGATGCGATGCGCATGTTTCGTGATGTTTGTTTTTCTCCGGAATAGGTCCGATCGTGTGGGTGTTCGACGGGTTTCAAATCGTTTAGGTTTTTTTTTTTGGAAGAGATTTTGAGCATTATATAGTATGCCTGTACTGTCAGTCATGTATTTTATTTTTATTCTCATGTTAAAACATCAGGAAGACCTATCAATGGAAGGATAATGTATCGAGGTAAAAAGTTCCTATTTCATTTAATGAACTACACATGCATTCGCTTCATCCATTATTTTTTCTCATCGTTGTCGCTAACTGGATCTATATTACATGTTTAGTACTAGCAAAAATTAGGTAAACAGTTCAATTATACGTACATACCTTTTGATATTATCTAGTTTATATGCACGGATTGATTATAAGTTCATTCGTACAAAATGTAGACTTTCAGGTCGATTCTTCTATGTGCTTATGAAATATAAACAAACAAAACAGAACAGAAACAGAAACAAAACACCAGCAGAGTTCCCGAAGCAAATTCATTAACGTAATTTTATCATTTTTTTGTGTAGCAAAAATAGAGTCCACATGACAGTAAAATGATCCTTTCGCATTGATAACTGCTTGGAGACGCCTTGGCATACTTGAGAAATTTTCTCCCAAGCCTATTTTATTGGATAAAAAAGGAGATTTTTGTTGGTGGCGGTTCTTTTCCAACAGGTTGATTATAAATTATTTATTGCGATTTTTCCCCAAGTTTTTTTTTGTAAAAGAGAATTTTAATTTTGTCGTTTTTTTTTTGTGGTTTAGAAAGATATAGTTTTAAAGGTTGTACGGAATCAAATTGCACCACTTTTAAATGGCTGTAACTTTTTACCCGTTGGGTATTTTTTATTGAAATTTTGGGTGAAATTAGTTCAATGTGTATTTGTTTACGCTGTGTAAGTTTCACTAGCAGATGTGTAATCGTTGCGAAGATGGAGTTGGAAGAACAGCAGCGGCCCAAAGAAATTTTGCGCACGTACTTCGAAAATCCGAATCTTTCTTATCGTGCCATCAGCAGGAAGCTGGCAATAGTACATTCTACGGTGTCTCGTGTTTTAAATCGGTACCACGAACGTTTGACCATCGATCGGAAAGAAAAAAGTGGCAAAAATGGATCTCCGTATAGTGTTAAGGATCACAAGCGGGTAGTTCAAGCTTTCAAGAAGAATCCCAACAGTTCAGTTCGAGATGTGGCGAAGAAACTGAATCTAACCAAAACTTTCGTGCAAAATGCGAAAAAACGTGAAGGACTACACACGTACAAAGTCCAAAAGGCGCCTAATCGCGATGAACGACAGAATACGGTTGGTAAAACACGTGCACGGCAGCTCTACACCCAGATGTTGACGAAACCACATTTCCTGGTTATGGAGACTTCCGGCAGCTTCCGGGGCTCCAGTTTTTCACTGCTCGTCATAAATTCGATGTCCCTGAGGACGTTAGAAAGCAGAAGATGTTAAAGTTTGCCAAAAAATATATGATTTGGCAAGCAATTTGCTCGTGTGGAAAGCGGATCACTCCATTCGTGACAACTGGAACGGTCAATGGGCAGGTGTACCTAAAGGAATGCCTCCAAAAGCGTCTACTTCCTCTTCTGAGGTCACACGATGGTCCTACGATTTTCTGGCCAGATTTAGCCTCGTGCCATTACTCGAAAGAGGTTTTGGAGTGGTACAAGGCTAAGGAGGTCAATTTCGTGCCGAAGCATCTCAACCCCCCGAACGCGCCGGAACTGCGGCTAATTGAAGCACTTAGTGGGCCATCATGAAGCAGGCACTTCTGAAGCATCCTAAGGAAGTGAAATCGAAGAAAGATATGAAGAAAGAATGGATTGCCACGCAAAAAAAGTTGGTCCAAATGTTGTACAGGACCTTAGTAGTGTAAAGAAGAAGGTTCGTGCATTTGGATATGTAATTGAAATTGAATAGAACAACATGGGAAAATATTTATAACATGTTTTATTTTACTCCCTGAAAGTTTGAAGATGATTGGTAGAACGGGCGAATTTTGCCGAATATTTGTGTGTCGTAATTTGATTCCGTACACGCTTTAGTATTAGATTAAATAAATTGTTAATGGTAAGTAAAAATAGTGTTTGTTTTTGGGAATATTTGTGGGGTGTTTTTTTTTTTTTTTTTTTTGACAATGATTACAACACACACAATTTATATCTTTTTGTCTATGTATGATTTGGACCAAGCATAAAACTTTTATATATGTTACCTGTTAAGTGTTAAGTGATAATCACAATGAACTGAATCGTTAGTTTTTTGAAATGAAGTTCACATGAAAAAAATAATGAAAAAATTTTTTTTTTTTAAAATGATTTTAACATGATTTTTTTTTGGGGTGGTGGAGAAAAGGGAAGAAGAAGAAAAAAAAATATATTTGCCCTTATTTAAAAAAAGGTATTTAAAAAAATTTTTTTGTGTTTTTTTTTTTTTTTTGGCCCCCCTTTTTTCGGCCCAACAAGGGGTGGTCCAACTTGGTGCCCTCCTTTATACCACCCCCCCCCTTCCTCCCCCCCTCCCAACCCACACCCAAAACAAAAAAAAAGAAACATTGTTGGGTAGCAGCACATGCATTTCCGGCCGGCGATGGACATTATACAGCATTCCTGGTGGCTTTCAACACTTCCAGCTAGCAACTGATATTTTCCGCAGCAAACGTCCACTCACTAACGGTTTCGCGAAACTTTCTTCATACCAATCGCAAACGTCACGGAAAGATTTAATCGAAAAACCAACCGAACTTAACGTTAAAATGAATTGGAATGCGAGTTACCTACACTCTTCACTGCTGCACAGACTTTTAATTAGTTTAAAATCAATATAAAAGTATGTATTTTTTGAAAAACAAGGATTTGGAGAAAGAGTGGATGAAAGTGTGTAAGAAAGACGATGCAAGTGTTGCACAGGATTCGATGGGTAGCGTTATTTACAAGGGGTGGACATTTAGCCTATTGGAGAAGAGGTCGAATAAACCATCTTTGCGAACACATAGCTAAGATGTGTTTGTTTATTCCCTGAGAGTTTCAAAAATATCCGACTTAAAAATAATGTTTGGTGATCGTTTTTGTCTGTTGAATTTTTTTCGAGTAAATTCTTTATCTTCTGCAGGCTACGTGGGTTCCCTGCGTCTTCTGAATGTACAAAAGCATACAATCTTTCCTATCTCCAACGGTTGCAAGGACGTGGTCAGGTGAGCGAAGAAACGTTTCAGTGACTGGTAACGTTTCATGGTGGCATGCACTGTCTTCAACGAATGATTCCTCATCGTAGCTTCATCCACGAGAAGTGCAAACGTCAACGTCAACGTACATCAGACTTAAGGCTGAAGCTGGTAGGATTGGGCTTGTGATTAATGCGTTAAAAACAAAATACATGAAGGGAGGAGGCTCACGAGAAGACAATGTTAGCCTCCTAGCACGAGTTCAGATCGACGGTGATGAAATCGAGGTAGTAGACGAATTTGTGTATCTGGGCTCATTGGTGACCGCCGATAACGACACCAGCAGAGAAATACAAAGTCGCATTATGGCTGGCAATCGTGCCTACTTTGGACTCCGAAGGACGCTAAGATCGAACAAAGTTCGCCGAACCACAAAGTTGACCATCTACAAGACATTAATTAGACCGGTAGTTCTCTACGGCCACGAAACATGGACATTGCTAGTGGAGGACCAACGCGCCTTTGGAGTCTTTGAACGGAAGGTGCTGCGTACGATCTACGGTGGAGTGCAGATGGAAGACGGAACTTGGAGGAGGCGAATGAACCACGAATTGCACCAGTTGCTGGGAGAACCTCCCATCGTACACATCGCAAAAATCGGTCGACTAAGATGGGCTGGGCATGTCGTAAGAATGTCGGAGGACAGCCCTGTGAAAATGGTTCTCGAAAACGAACCGACAGGTACAAGAAAAAGAGGCGCGCAACGAGCAAGGTGGATCGATCAAGTAGAAGGTGACCTGCGGACCCTCCGCAGACAGCGAGGCTGGCGAGGTACAGCCATGGACCGATTACAATGGAAACAACTTCTGTGTACAGCAGAGGCCACACCGGCCTTAGTCTGATTGGTAAGGTAAGGTAAGCAACCGTCAATGCTTATGCTTGCTAATGCTTATTTTAGGATCTAATTTTCAACCGCTCAAGCGCAATGGAGCAAGTTTCGAAATTTACATCATTTTATTGAACAAACTAAGCTTACTACCATTTATTTTCGTATACATTTAGCCTCGATACTATGTAAATATAAACAGAGTATTCATAGTGATGCTTTCATCTAATTCGGTAATATGAGTTTAAGGAAATTGGCTTAAATAATCTGGGGGCCAGTTGATTATAAAATATCATAATTCAATGCATTGGTATTGGATAATAATGTGCTTAGATAAACATAGCCTGTTTTAGAAATATGTTATATTTCATTAGCATATATCAGTGCCCGAGTAGGCACTCTACGCTTGCTTCCCGCCGAAGTACTCCCAAGATAATTTTCCCTCATGCTAAATAGTTAAATAATTAATATTCTAACGTTCTAGTATTTCCACAAACAAGAGCATTCATCAAACGAGGAAGGCAGCTGTTTTACATAAAGGTATTATTTTTTTTTCCCTATTTCCGGTAATGATGGAAGCATCAGATAAAAATCAAACATGGCCAAGCAGCTCTGTCGGAACCGAACCAAGCGCTTTCAATATAATGTTCTCGAGTCCACCCACTTCAAACATCTGCCCCTTTCCATCTTGTGCCGACCGAGGACGAGGGCGAGGACAACGGTTTTGCCTTCTCTTTGTGAGTGCATATTATTGCCAACTCTCTTTTAATCGTACCTTCGGGATTTGACGGGTTTCAGTTTTCGACCAGAGTGAACTCATGTGTGAGCCAAGGACAACGGCAGCCAACTGGAAAGGATAAATTAGTTCGGCAAGCTGAAATAATGATTGTTTATTTTTAGATTAGAATTTAATATATTGATTAGTACTCTTTTTTTCTAACCAATTGTTGGACCAAGTTTCCAACTATTATCTGGTTCTTATGATATGTAATATAGATGATATAGCACTAGCTCTGTGTCTGCACACATAAACGTCATACTGTTTAAAAAAAATGTAAAAAGAAAATATGCTCCTTCCCTATCGCTCATTGTAATGACATATTTTTTGTGAATAATTATTGAACATAGGTCATCAAAATAACCTTCCTAACGCTTTAGTCAAATAGAACCAAGGTTTTTAATGTTGATGGTTGTATCAAGGAGTAAGACAGCTCATAATCACGACCTATTTCAGTTGCTCAATGTCTCTCAATGTCATTGCGTCTTCACTTTGGAATTTTTCAAACTGTGTGTCGCAGCAAGCTGTTTTCAATCGAAACGTCAAATCTTATCCTTGTTATCTATGAGAGAGTAAAATGATTCCCGGGATGCTTGGATGGTTGGAACTGAACAAGGTGATTTCGGTAGCTGAACCAATTATTCCGACTTCGATGTCCAGTGTGAATCAATACTTGGACTTGATACTTGATACTTAATGTTTAGACCATAGTTTTTTTTTGTTTATGCGCTTCACGAGTTTCAAACGTTTCTCGGACGCTTCGCAAGCAGCACGCACAGACTGCATGGGTATTTCTACTGGTTTGGGCGAAAAACTAAAAAACAGCTGATAAAAAGATTTAAATTGGTGGCCCACTTTTAGGTTATCTTTTGGAAAACAATCAATTTTTACACGACAATAGACACGGTAGTGTGCGTACGTTAAACTTCAATAAGCTTGGGCATTGGCAAAACCTTGAGGTAGCTTGATAACTACCAGGTTCCAGGGCTTATCTGGATATTTACCCAAACGGGAAAGATGCAAACCAGTGTTGCCAGGGGTGATGTGGATCAGAAGTGCATTTGAACCCTCTAGTAGTAGCATATTAACTTTTAATTTTACACCTTTCCTTATTTTCATACTATGCTAATTCTATAGTTTCAATTATATTACTGCTATTCAAAGAATCGTCTATTAATTTCAATACTTTTACTATAACTGAGTTTTATTATGGGTCTGCAATTTTCTGGAAAGCATCACCATACAGATTCTACGTTCGGTATGGTTGTTTTTGGCAGAGGAGCGAGTATTTTTGTATACTTGTAGAACGAAAAAAGAAACAATACAAGAATCAGAAAGGCTAGGCTTGGAGCCTGGTAGGGTCACAGTGGAAGCAAATCCGAGTCCCATGGTGACGCAACCTGGATAGTCGGACATCTCGGCCTCTGGTTGGAACAAGACCGAGTAGCCGCCCTAGAAAGACCTACGTGAACAAATCACATGCATGCAAGTATCATCTAAGGCGGTATATTCCCAACAAATCAAAAGCTAATAATAATAACAACAGTGAGGGTAAGTAAATGATTTAACATTTCCAAAACTACATACACATCATACATACTAACATAACTATATATTAAAAGACCGTCCACAAATATCCATGTCCAACAGAGCAGTTTATTTTCCCGATGAATTTAACATCAAATACTTTGTTCTATTTTGGAGCGTACAATAAGGGAGATAGCTGTTACATTGTCACACCTGTACTATATGAAATTGCGTAGATACCAAAAATTGCACTGACAAGAATGTCACTAACAATATAATGACACGGACAAGTACAAAAACACGGACTTTAACAAATACCTGGTCAACAAAACACGTATACTGACTGATTCTGAATCCCAAAAATGTTCAAGAAACTATATGAGCTGATTTTGCAAGCCCGGTGTTTATTTGGTCACCATAGACTAATCCTGCCGACATAATCACTAGAAAATTTTCAAAAACCAACCCCGATCATTGCAATCCTATGAGGTAAAAAAAAGATACCGCAGTGCTGTAAGTGGCCAACATAGGCACACCATTGCAATTGAGGGTTGTCTAGAAATATCATTGGCTGTACGAATAATAAACCTTATGCATACTCTTGTCGCAATACTTCTTGGGGTTGACTTCAGTACTACTAGTTGTCAACATAGACTACATCAAAGGCCTGAATGTCGTCCCTAAGAATTATTGTTTGGCAATTTACATGTCCTTTTGAAATCTAGTTACTACTGCATACGGCCTGGAGATGACTTCAGGACTGGGGGTTATTAACTTAGAGGGCACTTTGCCCCGGATTATCATCTTTAGGAAACATCAAACAAAGCTCGTGACGTCTAGGATAGGGTATTAATTTAAGCTTCAATTTAACGACTGCATAACAAAACATCATCGTGGGAAAATTGAAACTGAAATTTAGAAAAATACTACGGTCCAATACTAATTACTTCAACTAGTGCTCAAGCGGGCAACTATTACTTCTAAGGTCTTGGTCTTAGGAAAGGTGACGTTGGGAAAGGGTCTAGTCTTGACAGCTCACACAGCTCCAGCTAGATATCCTAAAAAAAAAAAAAAAAAAAAAAAAAATAAGCCTAATATATAAAGCCATGGCTGAAATTAATACCAATACTGAATATGTACATGCACTGAAACAGGCAAGTACCCATTAATGAATGAAAAATAACCCATTTTTTGGTAATGTATGAAGATGTGAAAAAGATGTGTAAAAGTCAATAACAAATATGGGTACTTTTATAACCATTTTCAGAATCTGTCCAAAAAGCATAAAATGGGTATATTTTTACCCATCAATCGGTGAAAAATATTTTGTGGCATTTTTCCATTCGGCCATCATACAAAAAGGATTCCAACTTAAAGCAACTATTTGCTAGAGGTCTTCTAATAGCCAGAATCATTTTTTTTGTCGTTTCGTGACGGTGAGTTTGATTATTTAAATATGTTTGTATACATTGTATCAAAACTAATTTTACAAACACAGAAGAGGTGTTCAAAATTCATCCAAGGAGGAGAGTATAAATATTGAACAGGAGCTGGCGGTCCCGATTATTCGTTGTATAAAGGTAAAATACTTATTGCATTAGATCTGGCTCTGTAATTCCACCCTACTTCACAATTACAGCTTTATCTACACGGTATAAAAATCCGGGCCCAGATCCGTGAGCTGCAGTCATGAATTTGAGAACAAACAGAAATACACCGTGAACTGAATCACGTAATGATGAACTAAATAACGTTTGTAAATTAAAAAGAAATGGAATTGTTTACACTAAGTTCGCACACCGGGAGTGAAAATTATACATTTTATTTAGAAATATTTCAATATCAAATGCTTTACATACTTTCAAGAAAAGATTCATCTCATCTGCGTAAATTGAAATGTTCAAAAGATAGTGAACGAGCCGAGCGGGAAGGCACTGCCACTTTTTTAATGAATGGTTGAATCCATTGCACAAATGTCCTTATAATTCTCGATAATAAAGTTATATTTATAAACTTTGGAGGTCTTGCGTTGATCTAATCAATTAACTAATACACTTATGAACATAGCCGTTCCGATATTTTTCTTTAGTTCTGTTTGGCATTTAAAGACTGTATTCGATGAAATTTGGACACACGCAATTGTTCGTTACTTTTTAGCGTGTGGGTAAAAATTATTGAAATTTTAACTGAATGTATTTCATTGTGTTGTGTCAATTGTGTAATGAGTTTCGTGAAAATCGGTCGAGTGATTTCAGTGATGGCTTCGAATGAAGAAATAGTGCGCCAACAAATTTTGGGCACTCACTTCGAAAACCCAAACGCTTCTCATCGATGGATCGGAAAACAGCTCGGAATCGCACATTCAACCGTATCTCATGTGATCAAAACGTTAGAGGACCGTAAGACAACCAAGCGGAAAATGGTAGTGGCAAAAAACGTGGCACATCAAATCCGGAGAAGGCCAGGGTGGTATTGAACCAATTTAAGCGTTATCCCAACATTTCGATCAGGGATGTTGCGAAAAAGGCGAAAGTTTCAGTTTGTTTTGTGCAGAAAACAATGAAACGTTCTGGATTACATGTGTACAAGGTCCAGAAGGCACCGAACCGGAGCGATAAACAGAACTCGGTGGCCAAAACTCGTGCAAGAAAACTGTACAGGGAGTGGCTCACAAAGCCGTTCTGCATTGTGATGGACGATGAGACCTACATTAAATCCGACACCAAACAAATGCCAGGACAGGAACACTTCGTCGCCACCTCTAAGTTGGTCGTTCCGTAGAGTGTACGGAAGAAGAAACTGTCGAAATTCGCCAAAAAATTCCTTGTCTGGCAAGCGATCTGCGGATGTGGCAAAATGAGTCAGCCCTTCATCATCTCTGGGACCGTCAACGGACAAATCTACAATTCATCATCTAGTGACCGTCAACGGACGAATGCCTCCAAGAACGACTTCTGCCCTTCTTGAGATCTCACGATGGCCCGACACTGTTTTGGCCGGATTTGGCATCTTGCCACTATGCTCGGCCCGTCTTAGACTGGTACAAAGATAATAATGTAGTTTTTGTACCAAAAGACGTCAACCCTCCAAACACTCCGGAACTTCGCCCAATTGAAAAATTTTGGGCAATCATGAAGGCAAAGCTCGTTAAAACTCCAAAACTGATAGAAAATGAACTTGAACTAAAGAAAGTGTGGTTAAAAGTAAGTCAGCAAGTCGGTCCTATCATTGCCCAAAATTTGATGAAAAGGGTCAAGGCAAAGGTGCGGGCATTTGGGTTGGGAGAAGAGATTCAATAAACCAATGATGTCAAAACTTAACCATTTAGTAGCACTTTATTTCCAGAAAGTTTGAAAAGAATCGGGCTCCAGGAAAATTTTTGGTGACCTATTTTGTGTGTCCAAATTTCATCGAATACAGTCTTTAACACTGAAATTAATTCTAAACTATACTTGCCAAAATCCAAACTGGCACCGTCCTATACTAACGTCACGGAACTCAACGGGCAGCGTAACGATGCAGCTTTTAGAACTTAAAAACACCGAATCTCCTGTTATTTTTCCAACTTGCGCTTAAATATGGGCCCTCTCTGGCCATGTTCTTCAAAAACACCCTCTCGCCAAAACGCGGGTTCTGGTCACTCATTCTCATCGCGACCTACGGACTTTTCGGTCGATGTCCGCTATAATGGGCTGTAATATTTTTTACAGAATCGAACTAAAATTCAACCGCGACCATGAGGAATGCTTGTTGTTGTTTTTTTTTTTTTTTTTTTGGGGGGGAAAGAGGGGATGTTCCGAAGGGGGGAAAGGGGGGGGGAGTGGGTAAAAAAAAGGGGAGCCCAAGTAACATTGCCAAAACCATCCAGCTTTATTAAGTTTTATTAAAGTTTTATGAAAGCCACTAGAAATCAATTCGGCTTTATTATGGCAGCAAGAGATGCCAATAGGTTTCAAATTTTAGTCAGGTTTATAAGAACCTACACAGCTTCTTTACAACGATCTTAAACCCTTGACTTCTAAAATTCCTTTTACTCCTATCAAAGGTTTTATTTTGACTTTATTAACTCATAAAATGCTGTTTTGAAATGCCGTTTTAGGACTCATTCATATTATCTTATTATGGTCAGTTGAAAAAGCATTTTAAAACCATTTTGCCTCCAGTAAATGCATTAAACGGCTAACTGGCATTGAGGAAAGCTACCAAGCGACCAGATAGTTCTATAGTAGCCATTGCTAAGATAAATTGGCTTTTTTTGGCAAAACTGTGATTTCTTGCAATCGCCATATTGAAATATATGAAATAATTGAAATGTGAAAAAATAAATACACCAAATTTTAAATGTAATACAATTGAACTGTAGATCTGAGACAAACTTTGGTATTCGTTTAGATAACCTTATTGAATTCTATCAATTTTCAGGAGTTTCATGATTAATTTACCGAATATATTTCTTTCAATTTTGTTTTTGTTGTTGTAAACTCGCATAATTTCCAAGGCGCATTAATTTTCAGCTCTTATCGTGCCAATATTCACCATAAAATTTAATGCGCATATGATTTGGAGCATGATACGCTATAAAAAAAACTCAATTTCTTTTGTATATTTTGCTATCAATCATAATTTCCCGCAACAGTAGAACTTTTTCTTAGCCATTATTTACTGTTGAATGAATCAGAAGAGCAACAAAGCAAAACAACAAAAACCAACCACGATATCGCCGTGAAGTTTGACAGCTATGGCCATTCAGCCCTATGCTGGTTTTGATGGCGGCCAATAGGTTTTATGATGGTTCTCAAGTGGTCATAACAGCTTTCACTAGAACATTTTCAAAATCTTTATGGTCTTAGAAAGGTTTTATTAATTTGTTTTCACAACCGTCTATAGAGTGGGCCACTTTGTACACATTTCGGCTTTAAAGATGCATATAGGAGGTGTTGGTGGATAAAACAGTTTTGAATGTAGTGTCATCAACAAAGCCGGGAGGAGTGCTATACGGCTGGAATAGAACTGAAATTGTTACTTGGGATATGCACATCTGATTACAATTTTCCCTCAAAACTTACTCCTTGGGTTCCCGGGTAAAGAGTGAACCCCTTATTATTAGGCAAAAAAAAAAATATATGATAAATTTTTTTAGAAAGGGGGAGGCCTTTTTTTTCCTCTTTCTTGTAATAAAGAAAAGGTAAAAGTGAGAAATAGAGAGTAGTGAAGGTATTGGAAAAACCATATATTCCAAAAATAAAGGTAGAGTGGGAGGAAATATTATTTTGTTGGGGAAGATGGGGGAGGGAAAAAACCCCCCTTTAAAGAAAAAGAAAAAAAAAAATAAAAAAAGAGATACAGGAAACCAGTTCGAAAACAAGAGCTCGTAAGCTGTACGAAAAATTAATAAAATAACAATGAATGTTTTATTATTATTATTCTATGATTATATATTAATGATTTTCTTATAATGATAGTAATAATTTAAATTATACCTATTATAAAAATCAAAATTATCAAAATAGTTATAATAACCATATGAGGAATATTAATAATAATCGTTATACTTATTATCATTAACCCTTTACCCTTATTAGTTTCAATCATAATAATTATAATATTGTAAGCCATGAGTGTTATTGTTTACTCTGTAAATACTAGCGATAAATTAATAATAATAATTTTTGTTACCAGAATTGACTTATCATTATTATAATTATTGTTATAATAATTATTTATATTTATACAATTTGATCAATAATTATAATAAAAACCATTTTAATATTTTTGTAATAATCATATCTTGTTATAATAAACGTTATGTATATTATTATGACATTTATAAAAATAAGGGTTTTGATTGTGATTTGTACTTTTCGTACTTTTGTTAAAACAATGTTAATGATAATAAAATGATCAGAATAATATTTATGTAATAATAATATCATTATTATCATGATAATCTTTTTCATAATTAACAACAAGAATTAAAAAACATTTAACAGGTTGAAAAACAGAATTAACAAAACAATCATAACAATCATATAATCATTATCATGATAACCGATCAAAATCATAAAATCATCATTATAAAATCATATTGATTAATTAAATATTAACTATAATCTTATTAATCAAAACAATAATATAAATAATTGTTATTATAATTATAAAAATTGTAAAAATATTTAAAAGAGTAATTATTATAATACTTATCATAAAAGTAATAAATCAAATATTCATTACTCATCATATTTCAACTTATCATTGTTATAAAAATATTCATTATCATTATTAGAATTAAAATAAATATTATAACAACCAAAATATGCTATATGGTAGTAAAAAAATAATTAATAAAATAAAATAATACGCATAGTCTAAATTATCACCAAACGATATTCATTATTTTCGTTACAATAAAATCATTATCATAATATTTATCACATCAAAAACAGTAATAATAAAAAAAAAAGTAGGCTTAATAAAAATAATATATATTTTTTAATATAATTATTATATGTAAAATTATGTTTGTAACAATAATAATGATGATAATAATAATAATAGTTAAAATTTGACATTTTGTAAAATTTGTTCTCATAAAAATAGTCTAAATAAAATTAGATTTTTTTTATTATTAATATTATGATCATTGATTATATTTCAATATGAATAATAATTATAATTTAGTTAGTAATCAAATGATTCGAATGAAAGCTTTCGTCAGTATTCCATGTCGAATGATTTCAATACGTCCAGTTTTGTGTGAAGTCAGAGCAACGTGGGTGTGAAGTCAGAGCAACGAAAATCCATAAACATTCACCATAAGTAGGAACCGCTGGAGAGTGCCAGTAAGGAGTGTATCGAAAAGTAGTTATAAACTTCCAAATAATAAAATAGGCATGAAAACATGGTTAAAATTAACATACTATTTCAGTTTATTATAGCTTAACATGTTTACAAAAGATCCAAACGGAAAAACTAGTCATCATGTTCATTTCTGTAGAATGCCCGTACCTTTGATTTGACACCTGCCATCAAATTCTGCACAGTGACCTTTGTGCACTTCCTGGATGCCGCTGCCCAATTTTTCTTAAAATCGGTCATGTTTTGGGACACTGTACCATCCTTCTTAAATATACGCTTGACTATTGCCCAATAGCGTTCGATCGGTCGCAACTGGGGACAGTTTGGTGGGTTGATGTCTTTTTCTACGAACTTGATGTTATTCTCCGTCAGCCACTGTAGAGTGGATTTGGCGTAATGTGCCGATGCCAAATCTGGCCAGAAGAGAGGAGGGGACTGGTGTTTTCTATACAATGGTAGCAACCTGTTCTTCAAACATTCCTTTTGATAAATCTCAGCATTTATAGTTCCTTTTGTATAGAAAATTGAAGAACGCAAGCCACATGTGCAAATAGCTTGCCAAATGAGCACCTTCTGACCGAATTTCTCCATCGCAACAGTCGTATCTGCGGTTGGCACACGTTCCCCAACAGATTTAGTATAAAACTGCGGCCCCGGTAGCGTTCTTGAATCTTCTTTAACGTATGTTTCGTCATCCATCAAAATGCACTGGTCGACATTGTCCAAAATGCAGCTGTACAGCTTTCGAGCCCCGGTTTTGGCACGAGACTTTTGTTCCGGAGTTTGTTTGGGCACTTTCTGCTTTTTGTACGTCTTCAAGTCATTCCTGCGCTTGATTCGTTGAATCATTCCGATGCTGGTCCTGAACTTCTTGGCTAGATCGCGAGTAGAGGCAGATTTGTTCCGTTGAATATAATCCACAACTTTTTGGTCCAAATCGGGGTTGCTGGAGCCGGGTTTCCGGCCACTTCTTGGTAAATCCTTGAGGGAGCACTCCTTACCAAACTTTTCAATGATGCGTTTTACACTTGCCGGGTGAACATTTACTCTTTTCGCAATCTGGTTGTAAGTAACACCCTTTTCGGTGCACCAAGTGTGCAGAATTTTCTTTTTAGTCTCAAATTCAATTCGCGACATTTTGAATACAACTTTATCAACGGAAATGAATGAACCGAATAATCATTTTTGAGATGTAAACAAAGCAAATGGCGCTTACACGCTAAAAATATATACAGTAGTTTATGCGTAATAACGCATCGAATGTTTATAACTACTTTTCGATACACTCCTTATCAAAAGGAATGGGATGAGAATTTTCTGCAAACACTTTGTTTGGTAGACTTACTGGTTGATGGCCAAGGCACTTGGTTTGAACCTCGACTCCAAAATCCCCTTATCGGAAATTGCGATGTCTAGCATAAATTTTTATTCGAACTTGTGGTTGAACTTTCCACCGTATTGCCGGATCATCCAGTGGCACTGAGATTTCACAGTTTTGATTTGATCGTCCGTGTACTCTGGGGACGCGATTGGAGCGTTTTCTTATCCATAGACTTCATTGGAGGGCCGTTACCTTTCGTCCGGATTACTACTACGGACTACTACCATGGAGGTCATAGTACGGTATATGACGGTTTTCGAAACATTTTATAACGGTCTACCGTGTACTCTTTCCCACGATCTTTTTTCGCTTTCTTTTTCTGCATGTTGTAAGGATTCTTTCACATAAGGTGATATTTCTCTGAAAGCATTATTGTTCTGATAGAAAAGTATTGAAGTCATTCCCGTTATTTGGTGGCCACCCGTTACCGTGTGTGGTGTGCAAAGATGTATCCGGGGGTGGCTAAAAAGAAACATCGTAATGAAACTTACGAACGGCTGAGGTAAATGGGATTGGGGTTGGGCTAGACCCTGGGTGTATGGTAAAGCGAAACCAAAGGGATATGGTGGTCGTCTCGTTGTAGTTTTTGGATTCCCGTTTGGGGTGTGGTTTTTTCTTCTCAGGGAACAAACCATGGGGGCGATGGAGCAAGGTTCCCGGGGTTCTGTGGCTGTTTGGATGGTGGGGTGCGACGGAAATAACAACACATTTGAACACGTACGTCCCCAACCCCTCTGAAATCGAAAAATTCAAATTTAAAATTAATGATACTCCATCGTTAGCCATCGGATTTTGATGCAGTTTTTTGCAATAGATCACAAAATTATCCTAATTTGTGAATCTGCTCTGGTAATTCGGAAAATATCCGTAGTTTTGGATTCCAAGGTGGGAGTACTGGGGTAAGTACCTGTCCAGGAATGGTGGACAAAATATTTTTGGATGCGAAACATAGCATGCGACATATCAAACTTCATGATTTTGCAAAACTAGGTCATCAGAAGACATTTTGAGGATTTCTGACCATACTGGCCACTTAAAGAGGTCCTGCGGGATACGAGCTCCTCCGGAAAAGTGGCCATAACTAAAT
Organism: Aedes koreicus; assembly: GCA_024533555.2. Lineage (NCBI taxonomy): Eukaryota > Metazoa > Arthropoda > Insecta > Diptera > Culicidae > Aedes > Aedes koreicus. The sequence goes on from JAHHFK020005137.1 coordinate 38,896, forward strand.
CTTTTGCAAAACCTAGCTTGCGACATATCAAATTTCATGATTTTGCAAAAATTTGTCTTCAAAGGACATTCTGAGGGTGTCTGACCATACTGGCTACTTAGGGAGGCCCTGCGGGATCTGAGTTCTTCCGGGAAAGTGGCTATATTGAAATATTTACCAAAATCTGGCATGCCGCATATCAAACTTCATGATTTTGCAAAACGAGGTCATCAGAAGACATTTTGAGGATTTCTGACCATACTGGCCAGTAAAAGAGGTTCTTCGGGATACGAGCTCCTCCGGAAAAGTGGTATTCATTGGCCATATTCCAGAATATATTAGACTTGTGCAGCCACAACTCCTTTCACACATTCCTTGCGGCCAATCAAAACTATCTCTTTGGAGATCGAAGCAAGAAACGCATGTTTTTAGGTTGGTTGTCCAAAGAAATCGCAATGAGTCACGTATTAAAAAAAGCGTGACAGTAGCCTTCAAAATGCAACAACGAACAAAATAGATATGTTCATCAACAACTACGATCGCATGTACGGACCTGCAACATCTCCGGTTTCCAAGTGTTCTGCATGTTTCTACTCTGACAACTTCAAAACCTACAGCTCCTGCATGTCACCATCATGCCAGCAACATTGTCGTAGTGTGGTAATTTATGCGTGTCCTGAATGTTGTAAAAATTGCGATGATTTTCCGAATATACAGCATCTTACAAGAAAGTCCGGACGCTGAAGGTTTTGTCCCCGTAATCATGATGTGAAAACCACGATAAACTGTGCTGCTTGTAACAGACCGATATGTGAGAGGCATAAAATGCGCAAAGCGAAGTTTTTCGAAATCTGTAGCAAATGTTTGTAATAAAACACATTTTATATTTTATTATACAAATATACTAGAGGACTAGAGAAATAAACTAAATGTAGACAAAAAACAAACAAAACGTCATGTATACTCGATTATTTCGTAATGCATAAATATATTCGTTTCTCAGGTGTCTTTTTGCTAAATTTCCTATTTGGTAGCTATATGAATATGGCCACTTTCCCGAAGAAATTTGAATACTGGAAAGCCACTCTAAGTGGCAAGTATAGTCAGAAAACTACAGAATGTTGTCCGATGACCGATGGTCTCCCTAATGTGGTCAGTATGGTCAGTATGGCCAGTATGGTCAGAAATCCTCAAAAAATTATTTCATGACCTAGTTTTGCAAAATCATGAAGTTTGATATGTCGCAAGCTAGGTTTTTCAAAAGATTTAGTTATGGCCACTTTTCCGGAAGAGCTCGTATCGCGCAGGGCCTTTTTTACTGGCCAGTATGGTCAGAAATCCTCAAAATGTCTTCTGATGACCTAGTTTTGCAAAATCATGAAGTTTGATATGTCGCATGCTATGTTTCGCATCCAAAAATATTTTGTCCACCATTCCTGGACAGGTACTTACCCCAGTACTCCCACCTTGGAATCCAAAACTACGGATATTTTCCGAATTACCAGGGCAGATTCACAAACTAGGATAATTTTGTGATCTATTGCAAAAAACTGCATCAAAATCCGATGGCTAACGATGGAGTATCATTAATTTTAAATTTGAATTTTTCGATTTCAGAGGGGTTGGGGACGTACGTGTTAAACGTAATCTGCCTCAGTGTTAGGTATGCTCGTGAGGTACTTGGTCAAATGCTTTTGAGAAGTCTTTGTATACAGCGCCATCGTTGATGATCGTCTTAATAGACAACTAACCATAAAGAGTGTATCCAAAAGTAGTTAGCAACATTCAAACAGTAATTACTCTAAAATGGGTTTTTTTTTTTTAGTGTGTTTTTCGCGATGTTTAAAGAAAGACATGTCAATTATAGTTGTGCAGTCGATTGGTTTCGGTACAGTGGATCGTTTCAAAGATGAGTCGAATTGATCTGGACACGTACAACCAAATTGTAAAACGGGTGAAAGTGAACCACACCAGTGTCAAAAATGTAATCGAAAAGTTCGGCCAGACCCTTTTGCCATGATCCGGCCCAGCCGGGACTTGAAAGTGGTTTAGTACATAAGGAAAAACCCATCGACGCGTCGACGCGGGATTTGGCCATTCAATGCAACACCAGCATCGGGATGATCCAATGGTTCAAAGCTCGGAACTCCCTGAAAACGTACAAGAATCCCTGGTGCAGCAAGCTCGGGCCAAAACCAGAGCGAGAAAACTGTATAACCGAATTCTGGATAACAAAATCGGATGCATCCTGATCGACAACGAAACCTACGCCAAGGAAGATTCGCGAGCGTTGCCCGGACCGCAGTATTATACGAAATCGGTGTACCAGGAACTGGAAGATGCAGACACTACGGTAGCGATGGGAAATCTTGAGCAGAAGGTGCTGGTTTGGTAAGGGTTTTGTGGGTTGGCTTTGGGGGGGTGGTTTTTTTTCGGGGGGGGGAATAATAGCGGCGGGGGGGGGGGGGAGTATTTGTGGAGGAAATAGTGGTCATTTTATAGAAAACATTAGGCTCGTCTTTTCTTCTCTCCCGGCTGGGGGTTCCCCCCTTCTGCCCTGTGCGGGTTATAGGGTGGTGGGAATACAATAATATACAATCTATATAATAAAAATGAGTTAGGGTTTCCTTTGTCACGATTTAACTCGCGAGCGGAAGGACCGATCGGCGTGAAATTTTGTATGCAGAAATTTGTAGGGCCGGAGAATAATCTTATGATGGTTTGAGACCCCTCCCTTCACTGGAAAGGGGGGCTCCCATACAAATGAAACACAAATTTCTACACAACTCGAGAACTAATCAAGCAAACAAACCAAATTTAGCATGTGTGTGTTTTTGAAAGCAAAAAAGGTTTTTATGGTAGTTTGAGACCCCTTACCTCTCTAGAAAGGGAGGCTCTCATACAAATGAAATACATATTTCTGTATAACTCGAGAACTGATCAAGCAAAGAAACCCAAATTTAGCATGCGGAAGTTTTTGAAGGCAAGAAATGCTTTTATGGTAGTTTGAGACCCCTCCCCTCTCTATAAAGGGAGGCTCCCATACAAATGAAACACATATTTCTGTATAACTCGAGAACTGATCAAGCAAAGAAACCCAAATTTAGCATGCGGAAGTTTTTGGAGGCAAGAAATGTTTTTATGGTAGTTTGAGACCCCTCCCCTCTCTAGAAAGGGAGGCTCCCATACAAATGAAATACATATTTCTGTATAACTCGAGAACTGATCAAGCAAAGAAACCCAAATTTAGCATGCGGAAGTTTTTGAAGGCAAGAAATGCTTTTATGGTAGTTTGAGACCCCTCCCCTCTCTATAAAGGGAGGCTCCCATACAAATGAAACACATATTTCTGTATAACTCGAGAACTGATCAAGCAAAGAAACCCAAATTTAGCATGCGGAAGTTTTTGGAGGCAAGAAATGCTTTTATGGTAGTTTGAGACCCCTCCCCTCTCTATAAAGGGAGGCTCCCATACAAATGAAATACATATTTCTGTACAACTCGAGAACTGATTAAGCAAAGAAACCCAAATTTAGCATGCGGAAGATTTTGAAGGCAAGAAATGCTTTTATGGTAGTTTGAGACCCCTCCCCTCTCTATAAAGGGAGGCTCCCATACAAATGAAACACATATTTCTATATAACTCAAGAACTGATCAAGCAAAGTAACCCAAATTTGGCATGTGGAAGTTTTTAGAGGCAAAAAATGCTTTTATGATAGTTTGAGACCCCTCCCCTCTCTATAAAGGGAGGCTCCCACACAAATGAAATACATATTTCTGTACAACTCGAGAACTGATTAAGCAAAGAAACCCAAATTTAGCATGCGGAAGTTTTTGAAGGCAAGAAATGCTTTTATGGTAGTTTGAGACCCCTCCCCTCTCTATAAAGGGAGGCTCCCATACAAATGAAACACATATTTCTGTATAACTCGAGAACTGATCAAGCAAAGTAACCCAAATTTAGCATGTGGAAGTTTTTGGAGGCAAGAAATGCTTTTATGGTAGTTTGAGACCCCTCCCCTCTCTATAAAGGGAGGCTCCCATACAAATGAAACACAAGTTTCTGCATAACTCTAGAACTTATCAAGTTAATGGAACCAAATTTGGCAGGTAGAGGTTTTTGAAGGCAAAAAATGTTTCTAAAGTAACTCAAGACCCCTCCGCCCCCTGTAAGAGGCGGGCTCTCATGCTAATGAAACACAAATTTGTGCATAACTCGAGAACCAATCAAGCATATGGAACCAAATTTGGCATGTGGAGGTTTTTGGAGGAGAGAAATGTTTCCATGGAAGTTTGAGACTCCTACGCCATCTGGAAAGGGGAGGGAGGGGGGGGTTTACATACAAATGCAACACAAATTTCTGCATAACTCGAGAACTAATCAAGCAAATGGAACCACATTTGGCAGGTGGAGGTTTTGGAAGGCAAGAAATGTTTCTAAGTTGACTCGAGCCCCTCCCTTCTCTGAAAGGAGGGCTCATATACAAATGAAACACAAATTTCAGAATAACTCGAGAACTTATCAAGTTAATGGAACCCAATTTGGCATTTGGAGGTTTTCGAAGGCAAGAAATGTTTCTAAGGTGGTTTGAGACCCCTCCGCCTTCTGGAAGGGTAGACTCCCATAAAAATAAAACATAATTTTTAGCATAACTCGAGAGCCAATGAAGCAAATGAAACCAAATTTGGCATGTTGAGGTTTTTGGAGGCAAGAAATGTTTCTATAGCAGTTCAATACCCCTCCCCATTTTGAAGGGGAGGGGGGCTCCCCCTACAAATAAAAAGTAAATTTCTGCATGACTCAAGAACTAATCAAGTAAATGAAACCACTTTTAGCATATCGAGGTTTTTGGAGGCTAGATTTCTATATACATAAAAATGAATTTCTGTCTGTCAGACCCTTATAGACACGGAAAGTTCTGAACCGACCAACGTGAAAATTTATATGAAGGGGTTTTTGGGGCTGGGAAAGGTTCTTATAATTGTTTGAGACCCCTTCTCTCTCAGGAAGGGGCGCTCTCATACAAATGAGACACAAATTTCATCATAACCCGAGACCTAATCAAGCAAATCGAATCAAATTTAGCATGTTGGGGGTTTTGAAGGCAAGAATGTTTCTATGGTAGTTCAAGACCCCTCCCTTTCAGAGGGGGGGGGGGCTTCAAACAAATGAAACTCACATTTTTATTATAATTGATGAGCCCAGTGTGATGGTTCGAGAACTAATTAAGCAAATGGAACCAAATTTAGCATGTTGAGGGTTTTGAAGTCAATGATTGTATGGTGGTTTGAGAAACCACCCCCCTCTGGAAGGGAGGTCTCCCATACAAATGAAACACAAATTTCAACCAAAAATGAGAATTATCCAGGTTACTTAAACACAAACCGTGTATTTCTCGGGTAAGAAGCATGTTTTGATAGAAGTTTGAACCCCTGCTTATTCAAGAAGAAAAAAACTCATTTCGAAAAAAAAAACCATAAACGTGACAGTTATATTAAATTTTCCTTCATTTAGTTGCAAGCGTAGCAGCGCTCGCACCGGGTTCAGCTAGTCGTGAAAAAGGACATCTATCGAAGGGGGAGGCATATGAGTGGGGGGTTTTATTAGAAAAAAAGGGGTTTTTAAAGAAAAGGGGGGGGGGGGGTTGGGAGGGGGGGGGTGTTTGTGTGTGAAAAAGGGAATGGGGGCGGGAGGGGTTACACTAGTTCTGATCGGTAACGGATCGGCAACCACGAAACGCACGGTCTTCTTTAAAAAAAAAAAAAATCGAAAAATGAAGTCAAATGAAGTCAAATGCTTTTTTTCACGCTTTTATTTGAAAATCAATGTTGCTAACTACTTTTCGATACACCCTTTAATAGTTATCATCACTTTCCTCAAGCAGCTTTTTCGATCAAAATCGATTCAATGACTCTACTCGCCTACCGGAATACACACGAGATAAAAATCAGTTCAATTGAATATATTCAAAGTACAATAAGCGGTGCCCAGTTGATTTTGAGCTCGCCTAACAAAAGGCTACGAAAGTTTAAAGAAATTTCTGAAAATATTCCGTGCACTAGGGAGAATTCCATTTGCCAATTTGTTTCTTACCGGTAAATTAAAAGACACATGAGTCATTTGTTTCGTTTCGTACTGAGCTGACTAAACCAATATTCAGTATATAAAAAGTCATCTAAAAGTTTTCATTCCTACATCGCGTCAGAACTCCACTCTGTTCGACTGCAATCATTGGATCGAGTGAGTGAGTGCAAAGCAAACCGTAAAAAAGCCACATCGTAATGTTTTACGACGAATTCAATTTTCTCATAAATTTTAAAGTTATGGTTTTATGAAAACCTCAACAATTTAATTTCAATTCGGCCGAAGGAATGTTGTAAAACGAACGGTTGGGCCAACCACCAGTCCCCGATAGTAGTTCCTTGCCCGGAAAGTGGCTTTTGTGTAACAAAAAAGCACTCCCGGATCCCCTGGCATGCGAACAGAGAGGTAAAACAAAATCCAGTCAGCATGGATCAGTGAATGAAAACATTCGAGAACCCCCAAAAGCATGTACAACAAGGCAAGTGATACAATCCCACTGCCTATGCTGTGCTGGGTTGGATCGCTCTGATGTACTATGGGTTGATATGTATTGTACATAAGCCCTTCGGAGAAGACGAAACCTTGGCAGCGGGCAGTGCACATAAAAAGAGGCAACAAACAACTTTATCTCCTCTTCTTCTCCGATGGTCCTTCGACGAGTTTTTGCTGGGCCGATAATTTGTTTTACTGCCTGGTTTTGACAAAAGATTGTTATTTCTAGAATGAACCGACTGGCAGCTAGTGCCTATGAGCTGAATACGAACAGGAATGACTCTATTCTTTTCGATAATTGCTTTGACAGTTTATATCGTTGAATGGGTAGTAAAATTTGTGTAGGATGCTATTGAAAGTAAATTACGGTGAAGATTTCGTGTTTGAGGTGTTATCGGCCACAGCTGGTTTGAGTAGGAAGGCAGCTTATTCTTTCATTATACGGTTGATGTATTAAAAACGTAAATTTTCAAATTGGTTTAATAATGGTAAATGAATCAAAACAGTGGACTCTGTAGAAGAATAAACTGAGATAAAGGAAGAACCCAAAAATGCAAAACGTTCATTTAATGTATTGCAATTTCATTTCACCAAGCAAGCGAATTCACCCGTCACTATGCAATAACTCAATTAATAATTCACTCCAAATCGGGCATTCGATTAAATGACGTATAGCACACATACACGCTATTGAGAATAAACGCAAGACATAGCTCGTACGAAAGAGCAAAAAAAAAGAAATGATTGGTGTTTGCGCAGTGGGGTGCTTTGATCGGCATCGTCAAGAACTTTGTTCTTCCCACCCCAGCGACCCACGTACTTACTGATGCCGTGCACTAACAACTTCATGCCACACCGCCTGTGTGGAGCTCTGCGGTCGGCACCGGCGGTTGGGCGCAATGGCATGGGTTATTTTCGATTATATAGTCAACAGCGGGCAGCTCGGCATCGTGTCCGTTTGACTGTTCACCAGCAGAAGAGCTGATGTTGGATTCGAGCCAGGATGCTGGCGATGAACCGCGGTGGTGTTGGTGATGATGATGATCATGATGATGACGATGATAACACTGCCACTGTTGCTTGGTAGCCCGCTGATGGGCAGGAGAAAAGTCGACGTCGTCGGACTCGGCGGTGTAACAAAGGAATCCAATACCGAAGCTTTTAGAGCCAATTGACCAACCATGGAGCTGCTGGGCCACGGTTGGAGCATAATTGTAGTGAACTGATCCGTTGGAGTAACTAACGGAGGTACTGAGATGCTGTAGATGTTTTAATTGGGTTTTAAAATTCTACTGGAATGAGTTCGGGCATCGTAAAATTGTAGATTGATTATAATTTGCAGTCTTTTGTGTGGGTAATCAATCGAGTTCAGAAGCATAGTTATCCACATCGTTACGCAATAGATATTTATCAATTTTTTTTTTTATGAATTTTAAATTTTTTTATTTAAAATTTAAATATTTCTTAGATCAATTTTTCTGCTCAATGGAACTGTCAATACTGTAGAAAAAATCGGAATCGGAGAAATTGGAAATGTCATGCCCGAACTCATTCCAGTCGTATCATTTTCTGTGATAGCTAGCGCATCAATTTTGATCGCTCAATTTAGCATTCGTTTACGTAGTAAAGATTGTACTCGAAAAAAAACCTTCTTTTGTGAATAACTTTAAATTGCATGGTTGAAAATTGATGAAATTTTATGTAGAACTAGTTGAGAGTGTAATGTTAACATGTGCAAAGCTTCGTTGAGATCGAGATCGAAATATCGAGATGGTTTCCAAGCAACTAGTGCTGCGACACAAAACTATGTGCACGGTCGTGGAAAATCCAGGCCAGTCGCACAGGTGGAAACAGTTAGGTATCGTCAATTCGACCGTGTCCCGTGTGGTAACATCTATCAAGGAGACCGAGACGACCCAGCTGTGAGCTGGCAGTGGAAGAAAAACTACAAGGTTCAGCCCAATGGGGTTGTACGCAAAGGCAACGTAGGACTATATAGCAATGTGCAATCGAATTCGCCTCCAGTCGCCTAATTGTTTAAAGAGTTTTCGAAATTGGTTTCGCTCAAAATTTAAGTGCAATACACAAAACAGGTTACCCTAATAAACATGTAATATACAAGAACGATATTACAGATGGTTTAACCAACAATCAATATGCAATTATCGATTTGAAATTGATTCACTGTTGTAGAACCCCTTGGTCCGGAGTACACCTTGTAGCCAGCACCTTGCTATACATATTTGCGCCTTTGTTTTTATTTGCTGTGTTATTTTGACAGAATATTTGAGCGTGTGTTCGTGTGAGTTCATTATTAGGGGCGTATAATTAAGCTTGGGACCGAGCTTGGGACCGATCTGCTAGTACTGACTGAGCCAAGAAAAAAATCGTATTTGTTCGGGACCTACTGGTCTTAGAGTTAGTCTATTGTTTAACCGTACCGGTTACAGTTGGCATGATAACCCGAATTGGTGGTTAGGTGCTTCTTATGGTAATTGTTCATGCGGGTAGACATTTAGGACATGTTTACCCAAGAGACTGGCTTGCAATTGCATACGATTTTTTCTAGGCCTATGTGTGTACAACACTGCAAAATGTGCAAATGTCGAAAACACTACGATATTTTTCGCAACCGCCCATTTTGAACAGCTCTCTTTTCCAGTTATTTTGGAGGCCTTGAAAGGGGCCGTTTTGGGGTCAGGGGAACAGCTAGTGCAGCCACCTCACTTCGTCATGAAGCTGAAGCTTAAAGCTTGAGCAACTCACGTATATAGTTTGCAGCCATATGCTGCGACATTTTACTTACACTTCCTCAAAATAATTTGTTTCTTATCGAATGGTATTGACTCTATCCATCGCACTAGAACGCAAGAAACACTTTTAAACACTGATTGGAATTCGAAGATAATATTACCAACGAACTTTACACTTCACATGCCATCAAACAGAAATTATCGCATGCCATCAAACAGTGGACTGTGATTGCAAATAAGCACACATCAAACGACCCTTAGTGATTTGCAAATCTGAATCATACTATGTAACATTTATAATGTATCGAATAATAAATATGATATACTCTCATGTTTGGTTGAATTTTGAGTTTCGTTTGTGTGAAAGTATCCCCCCCTTCCAGAGTATCCCCCCTTTCTCTAACCACAGTAGAACATGTTTTGCCTTCAAAAACTTCGACATGCCAAATTTGGTTCCATTTGCTTAGTTAGTTCTCGAGTTATGCAAAAAATCCAGTTTCATTTGTATGGGAGCCCCCCATTTGGGAAGTGGGAGGGGTCTCGAACTACCAAATAATCATTTCTTGTCTTCAAAAACTTCCACATGTCAAATTTTATTCCATTTACTTGATTAGTTCTCGGGTTATCAGAAGTTCCTGTTTCATTTGTATGGGAGCCCACTCCCCCTTTCTAAAGGTGGGAGGGGTCTCAAATTGGTTCCATTTGCTTGATTAGTTCTTGAATTATGCCGAAATTTGTGTTTCATTTGTATGAGAGCCCCCCATTCCATAGGGTATGAGGGGGGTCTAAACCATCATAAGAAGCTTGCCCGGCCCCAAAAGCCCCTGCATACAAATTTTCACGCCAGTCGGTTAAGTAGTTTCTATGTCTATAAGGGTCAGTTCGATAAAAAATCATTTTTATATTTATAAGAATTTAAATAGTTTTTTATTTAAAATTAATAGTTTTAAATGGTGGAATTATTGAGTAGAAAGATTTGCAATCGATTGGTGCAAAAATTTTGAAAATCGGTCATGAAATGACTTAGCTATTAACTTTCTAACCCTAAGCATATTTCGTGACGCTCCAAATTTTCGTACTCGCAACGTGTACCCCTATATTGAAAACAAAGACGTAGTCCTACGTCAAAACGATGACGACCGACCCCGTGAATGCAAGGAAGGAAAGAGATTACAGGCTGTCTCACAATAGACAATGTTACTAAAACAAAATGGGATTTCATGTGAAAGATACATTTTATAGAAATTAACCATATTAATTCAATTCGAATCTCTTACCTTTTTCCTTGATAACTTTGCGCAAACGCTTTGAAACCCATCGCAGCTAGCACGCACGATTTCCTGAGGAATTTGGTTCCAAATATAATTAAAATGTTTCTTGAATCGATCTAAAGTAAGCCATTTCGTAGTGCCTATATGCTTT
>JAHHFK020005138.1:0-23808 GCA_024533555.2 Aedes koreicus
AAACCGGTGTTGAATATGCAAATTTGACGGAAGATATCAACCATACTCATTCACAAAAGTTTCCCATTAACCATTAGAAAAAATATATCAATAATGCATTATTTAATCAAATTTTAGATTTTATGTACTCGAAATAATCGTTGTGACGATTGCACGATTGCTTTCATTTTATTTTTTTGTTTTTTGCAACCGACTGCCTAGCAACGGTTACCCAGCCAACGGCTTTGCCTGCAGCGCCAGTCAGCTACCTTACTAATTGGTTGGTCGCTAGTACACCACCCTCTCTGGTAGGTTTTTGACACCGCCAGCTGCTAAATCCAGATTGGTGCCTTGCCGCTCTGCACTGGTGAAAAACGCTAATGCACCCTCCAGAGTACATGCCATCGTCAGGCAGCTGGCGGCTACATAGCGGCTCGATGATCCACACAGCTCCAGTTCAGCAACATGAATGAACAATCTTGAAGAAACTTAAGACCCGTCAAAACAACCGGCAAGCGCTAACCAGAAGGTAAATACCTCCGATTTTATTATACCGGGCAAACGCATCTAAGGAGCATTTTTCGAAAGTTTAAGGAGCATTTCCCCAAAAAGAAGGGTGCATTTACCCTGCTGTCATTTATAACTTTTCTTACGTTTGTATTGTGGTGTGATTCGTTAAATTTTATATTCTAGTTTCCATATCATCCCTGAGGGGGATGATATGTAAACTAGAATATAAAATTTAAGAATATAAAATTTAATTTTTGTAAAATTTGATAACCTACCTAACTACAATAACTACAATTTGAAAAACCTAGGGAAGGGGTACCAGGTCGCGGATGACTTGGTGGTCAATGATAGGTGGCAACGTGTTCTGTACCTATTGATAGTTTCACTAAAACGATCTTCTAGTGTTCTTATCTCGGCCAGACGGTGGATCTTGGTGGTTTTCGTCCGCGGAGGTGTCTGTTCAAGATATCCTGAGAAACTTGTTTTGAACCCGCTAGACTTCAGGTGGTAGCTTTATACGCAACTCTCCGCAGATCGGGATGCCGTACTGAATAACCGGGAGTATGATCTGTTTGTAGATAGCATGCTTGTTCTTCAGGGACAATGTAGACTTTCTGTTTAACAAGGGGTACATAAGTTTCAACAGAACGTTAGATTTTGTGACAGTCTTGTCAACCTGTTCCCTGAAGTTCATATTGCTATCTAGTGTTACGCCAAGATAGATGGCTGAGTTGGTTCATTCCACCGTTGTACCGTTTAGACAAATTTTAACATCCTCAGCCGGAACAAGTCTGGGAGATTTTGAGTGAGGGAAAATGATGATCTGGGTCTTTGCTGCATTGATGCAGATCTTCCAGTCTGTGAGATACTTCAACAGAACATTCAGGCTTCGCTGCAGTTTCGATGCGATCGCTCTTACTACCCTACCATTGTGGACGACTGCGGTATCATCGGCGAACAGCGACAGAGATCCGTTTTCAGGAAGTGGGGGTATGTCCGAGGTGAACAAATTTAATAGAAGTGGACCTAGTATGCTTCCCTGTGGAACACCGGCAGAAACCTCCTGCGCATCGGAAACTGCACCATGCAGCGAAACACAGAATGTTCTGTTTGATAGGTAGTTCTTCACTATCTTTACCAGAAAGACTGGGAGATTGTACCGATGCAGCTTGTACACCAGGCCATCATGCCAGACGTTGTCAAACGCCTTTTCCGCGTCAAGGAGGGCCATGGCAGATGTTTTCGAAACAGTGTTTTTTCCCCTGAGGATTTTTGTTACGCTGTGCTGTTGAAGTACTGTTGGTCGACCGCTTGTAAACGGCTGTATTGCTTTCTCAAAAGCTTTGTTGCGCCCGCGAGAGGGGGGGGGTGGCTCTCTCTCTCTACTCTCTATATAGATGAGAACTAGTTTGAAGAAATCAATAATTATTCTTACACGCAGGCAAAAAAAACTGTTAAGAATACTGAATAAACAAGGTAAAAATAATATTAACATAATTAGATATAAATGATAGCATATAAGGTAGGAATGTTAATTACTTAGCAGGAGCACCTAGGTTAATATATGAATGTTAAATAATGTAAAATTTGGAATAAATAAAGAGTTGAAAAAAAAATCAGCGACTGCAAATACCAATCGCGACAAACAAACAAAACTACTGCTTAAAAATGTCGTTGGTACGTGCTTTCATACATAATGAAGCAACATTTTTCGACAGGCTTTATGGAATAAGTTGCACTACCATATCTTTAACTAAAATTGAATTTTCATAAACAGATTTATATGAGTTGCCATCTTGAAAATGATAGAAATTCTTAAGAAAAAAAAACGGTACCTATGGTGGAGCACTACTTCAACAGTGGACCTATTTTCGACGTCCATCGCTAATATTAAGCCGTACTCAAACCAAATGACTTGACTTTTAATAAATGATTAGTTCCCCATTGACACTAATCATGTTTAAAAAAAACCTTTGGAGTGAATACGGCTGAGTAATAGCGATGGACGACAGGAATAGGTACACTGCCGAAGTAGTGCTCCATCCTACTACGTTAAACGTATGGAAACGAAAAATGTGAATAACATTTTGAAGAATAATAATACTAAATTGATTGTTCCAGCAAATCAACTTTATTACAGTAACAGAGGTGTTGTCTATTTTTCAGTGTTCAAATCATTCAACTTATTTTCTTCTTCCTTTTCTTCTATCAACATTTTAGATCTTTGGTCAACCATTACTTTCAAACAAGCAATTTGAGGATGGTCACCTTTTAGTTTTTTTTTTACCTTGTCTGTGATAATATCTTTTAGCTCATGATTTGCCTCGCGTTTTCGTTTGACGATAATTTCCTTTAGTTTATCGGCCTTCTCCTTTCTTCTTTCGTCATTTTTCCTTTGTTCTTCCTTTTTTAACTCCTGTTTGGCAGCATGGGCCTGTCTGGCAAACTTTGCCTTGATCAATAGATCCTCCAATAGGTACCTCAAAATCAGTTACTCATTGTTAAAGAAAAGCATCCCATTCAAATGTTTTTTCTATGATTAAACAATTCTTCTGACATACTTGCTCGGTTCTCACACATAATACGCGTTGAAGAGGAGAATCGCCGCTCCGCATCGGCGTTCGAGTGAGAAATAGTAATAACAATTCGAAATAACTTATTAAATTCTGGAAACAAATCTATATAAAATAACAGTTCGCCTTGTACCTCCCAAAGCTTCAAGGCCTTAAGATTTACTATTTCTTCAAAGATTTTCGCTGCATCAAGCTTAAAGCTTACAACTTCGGCAAGTTTCATTATATTTCTTTCGCTATCATTAGAGAGTAGCCGGATTGGTTTGAGAAACGACACTAGCTTAAAAAAAGTCATGTGGCACGTTGTTATCAAGTTGGTAGGTAATTATTATAATTTAGAGATATTTTTCTTCATTCCTGCCTTAAAATTAACCAACAGTTTACTGTCAGAGTTCTCATCCAGAATTTTCTGGGGAATAATGATTTCCTCGTTCTGAACATAAGCTGATTTGTCAAGACATTTTGGGTCAAAAACATGTTCAATTTCCTCAACGCGATAAATCTTCGACAACCATACCATCATAAACATCTTCATCTTATTATAAACGTCAAATAAAATCATATCATTTGTTTCAAGAAATTTGATGAGGCTTTCTGCACTTTTACAAAGATCAATGACAAAAAGTAATTGAAGTTTAAAATCGGCCAGCGTAAGAATTCTAACAATTACTTTTTTATTCCATCGAGCTGGAACGTCGAAGTAACAGTACACTACTTTTGCCAACTCGGAAACTTCCGAGCCGTATTCCTTGAGCGCATACTTTATTCCGTTGTGCACAATGTGTGCTTTTGCAGACGTTTTGAATAATATTTGATGATGATTTCCAATTCCTTGCGTTTGTTATTACCTTCCGTTTCATCAAAAAGGAACAAAAAGTATTCGCCTCTGACGTCCTTTAAAAAAAAATCTCGGAAATACGGCCCGATGGCCTCGTTGACCATGTCGGTCATTTTTTGCCGATAAAGCGAAAAGCCTTTTAGATCATTAGGAGCGATCATTTTCAGGACATTCTCGGCTGCGAAAAACGAAGAATGTTTCATCACACTGTGAATAACCCATATCACCTCCTTTTCGATGATATCTCCATCTGAGATATGTAGGCGGAGTGACGTGTGCTGGGTTTCTTTGGATGTAGACGCTTTCGGATGATTTGTAAGTAATTCGCTCTGGATACTTACATCATTCTGCTTATTTGCAGGGATCTGAAATGCAAAACTCGCGAAATTATTTGAGATTTCTCTAAAAACTAAATAAATCAGTTCACGTTTGTAGGCTCCCATTTGACCAAACGCAACTGATTGGAATCTCCCGCTATCTTCGATAGCTCACGGTGTTTCGTTGATTGCGCATGATCCTTTAAGAAGATAAATCCGCGGTTTTCCAAACATATTTTTTTCCTATTGCAAATTTTGCAGTACACCCCGGTTGAGCACTTTGTCATTAAAGATGATATAGATTCCAAATAAGGTACCATTGGCATCGGTTTGCTGCAACCAATTTTTATCAAATTGGGTTTTTCCTAAAATGAAAAAAAAATATAATGATCGAAATAAGGATTTCATATTGAATTCTACTTGAAACCGTTGATTATGATAATTGAGCCGCATTCAAGCAGAACGGTGAAAATGCAGCTTAGCTCGAAAAAAATATTTACGAAATAGAGCCGAAATCCAGCTAGTCTTCTTTAAATAGTTCAAGTGTAAAATGTATCAGTAAAATCTAGTAGCGAAGCACAGCATTGAAGCAAAACTTATTATATGTCGTCTAATTGATTGATTTTCTTTCGAAAAACTCTGTTAGAAGCTATTCTTGAAGCGAAACAAATCAGAAATATTGATATTGCAGTACAATTTTTCCTTAATCCCGAATTCTACGTTTGCATCCATCCCTAAATAAGGTTATGTATATAAACCGCATAAGTGCTGCTCAGTTAACAGAAAACAGTTTTGAATCATAGTTTTCTACTCACCCATTTTGTCCTTTTAATACAACGATTAAAAATGAATACTCAGAAGATAAAACTTAACTGTATCAGCTTTTTTAACAACACTACAATTAAAATAACACATGTCGTACACCGAATGGAAAGCGGAGAATAAACGAAACGAGCACAATAACAAACACGGTGAAATTTAGCGCGCATAGAACTGTCATAAAAGGGGCTAACTCTCTGCACTCAAAAAAATCGACACGTTGTTTTCACGTGAAATTTCACGTAACTTCCACCTGAACACGTAACCAAATCTTCTTCAGTAAAATCAGGTGAACATTACGTGTCCAGTGAATTGAACGTGAAAAATCACGTAGAATGTGAATTTACGCGGAAATCACGTAGCTTTTACGTGAATTCCACGTGTTTTTATTGGTTTTGGCAGTGGACGAAAATTACGTGCGTTTCACGTGGAAGTAACGTGTCGATTTTTTTGAGTGTGCGCACCAGCTCGTCATACACGATGAAAAGAAAATCGTTATTTAACCACAAAAATTTGAATTATGAGAATAAAAACCCACAATTTTGCGACAAAACTTTAATGTATCTGCGATTTTCGCACATCATTGAATGAATCCGCGATTTTCGCGAATAAAAACAGAAATCCGCGAAAAACGCGAGATTCGCGAAAAACGCGAAATCCGCAACTGTTGTAACAGCCCTGAAAATGATACATTTTTCCGAAGATAACCGAAATTTAGCCAATGGGGTGCAAAAGCAACTCATTGTGACCTCGGCGTTTATCATCAATAGAATAGCACTGAATTGTTTAGGAGCAAATACCTCTAATCATTTGGAACAGAAAATTTATCGCATTCGGCACATTCTGAGAAGAATTTCCTACCATGAAGGCTTTGTTTGCGTAATTGTACAGCATCCAGTTTTGAAAGAAAAAGCATTTCAATTGGTGTGAACATGTATGGCAAACCTCAATGCAATTTATAAAACCTATGTTTTTATTCATCTACGAGTGCCCGTAGGATATCCAAACATAACCAATAAAACACGCTTCAGGCTGCTCATTCACGATTAGAGCGTCCGGCGCTTGTGCAATGCTTTAGTTCGGAGCTCGTTTGCTGGTTTAGATTAGGGTGTCCCTTAAATATCAGTTTTTTCATTCTCACTTTTTAGTTTCAATTGTTAGGAAAACATAGTGTTCAGACGAAGTGTGGAGAAAAATATGATGCATTTTTTTGCCGGAATAAGTGTTTGGGTATATTTTATTGTTCAAACGTTAGGGGTAATTTTAACGAACACCATGTCCGAATTTAAGCAGTCCCCGCGCATGTGCCCCAGGAGTACCCGGGCTCATTTATATAGCATTTTGTTTCTTGATACCCATTAAAACAAGATTTTGATGGTTTTCTTGCCAATTCTCGCCTAAACAATCATAAGGTCGAAAAGAAAAAACGCATGTTATTAGTTGAAATTACCCGTAACTTTCGAATGGTAAGCTGCTTTAAAAAACTTTTTTCAGCAAAAATGTGCGCAATAAGGTTTTCTATATTTTGTTTCTAGACCACTTTTTCTCAAAATGAGAAACAAAAAAGCTATAATAAAAAACTCATTTTTTAGAGACACCCTGATTTAAAACAGAAAAATAGCTCTATCATGGTCCAATGAAGACATATAAAAATGATGTCTTGGGCAAAGATGCTTGAAATTATATCCCCTACAAACTTGTCTTTGACAACATCCTTCTGTTATGTTTCCTTCAAAAGTTAGCAAAATTTGGAACTACGAAACTATCACCAAAAGATGGGCAACTTGTTTAAGTACAACTTTGTACAAGACACCATGATTCGGAAACGTAACCCTTAGGAGTTATTAATTTCACCGTGAAAAAAAGGCTGTTCCGATCACTGTGTGTCGCCTTCATAAAAGCTTAAAATTCTCTCTTTATCCTTGTCATCACTCAGTATGAACTGCCCAATTTCCAAAAGGGCAGATGTAAGATGCGGTGTCAAATCGACAGTCAAAAGGTTTTAGAATTTTTTTGATGATGAGATGGCCATTTCCGGCACATCATGAAACCAACACCATTCGGTTCCTCAGAGTTTTTCGCATAAGATATGTCGCTTTTCAAGCAAAAAATACTGCGGCAATTGTAGTTATCGGAGTAAAAACTGAAAATAACAAATTTTTAGGGTGAAATGGGGCAAAATGGACAATTTCTCGACTCCGGCACAACAAGAAACCAACTCCTCAGAGTTTTTTACATAAGATATGTTTCAAGCAAAAAATACAGCGGCATATATAGTTGTAGGAGTAAAAACTGAAAAAAACACATGTTTAGGGTATAATGGGGCAAAATGGACCATTTATCGACTCCGGCACAGCATGAAACCGACACCGTTCGATTCTTCAGAGTTTTTCACATTAGATATGTCCCTTTTCAAGCAAAAAATACAGCGGCAATTGTAGTTATCGGAGTAAAAACTGAAAAAAAACATTTTTAGGGTAAAATGGGGCAAAATTGACCATTTCTCGACCCCGGCACAGCATGAAACCAACATCATTCGGTTCTTCAGAGTTTTTCACACAAGATATGTTGCTTTTTAAGCAAAAAATACTGCGGCAATTGTTGTTATCGGAGTAAAAACTGAAAAACACACCGATTTAGGGTGAAATGGGGCAACTTGAGCCACTCATCATACTCTGCACAGGATGAAATCAGTGGCAATCGATTACAGCCACGATTATGCCCACTGTGCAGTGTCTCAATGCTTATTTATATATCAATGCAAGCTTCTTCCAAAAGCCGCGATTTCCTTTGCGATGCCATCTTCACCGTATCAATGTAGCTGAACATTTTTTCCAGTACCGTCAACATAAAATAAAACTCAAACTTCTTCACCATTCTCAAGAAACCAGAAACCTTTGGATCAGCATCGGAAGCATCATTGTCAGACAAAGTTGTGAAAAATTCAACCAAAGCAGAATGGTTGGCCAGAACAGACGACATCGACACATACTTCACGGTCCATTTTGTGGCGCGAAGCAGTCGTAGATTGGTGGAATCATCTGATTTCAGAGCCTGGAAGATAGCAAGCCGTTTTGACGAATCCCTGACAAAATAGATCATATTCTTACCCTCGTTTAATGTATTCCAACAGGAATATTAAATGTAAGCCATTTTGATTGTACAATGCAATTTTCTATAAATTAAATAGTAACGGGTGTTCAATAAAAAATGAGAATGATTTCAATACCTTTCTGTAATTAAAGTAAAAAGCGTACATTTTTTTTCTCTCCAAGAGAATTGCTTTCTGGACTCTCTAGAAATGGGTGGCATGTTTCTTTTCGCTCGGGTGCTGTCAGTTCAATCGAAGATGGCTTCGAAACAGCAAGCACTCCGCGAGCGTGTTGTACGGTTTTACGAAACGCATGGTCATCTTGGAAAAAAGTTTACGGTAGACCACTTTCGAGACGAAAACGTGCCCGTGAGTACAGTTTACCGGATCCTGGCATCCCGGAGCGTGGAGCGGAAGGCTGGTAGTGGCCGTCCGGCGAAGATAATGACGAAAAAGAAGAAGGAAGCGTTGAAAAAGCTGTTCGACA
The DNA here is from genome assembly GCA_024533555.2 of Aedes koreicus. Taxonomy (NCBI): domain Eukaryota; kingdom Metazoa; phylum Arthropoda; class Insecta; order Diptera; family Culicidae; genus Aedes; species Aedes koreicus. The sequence continues at coordinate 8,615 of JAHHFK020005138.1, forward strand.
ACAAGGACGGAACGAGTTTGCGTGACGCCGGCCGAAAATATCACTGCTCCCATACCTTGCTTCACCGAACCCTCAAGATGGAGGACATCATCTGTCGGAAGAAGACTCGGTACACGACCCGAGTACACAGACGAGCAGATAGCAGCCGTGAAATAGCAGTGCCGGTGGATGACGAAGAACTACCGCGGGACGTCGTTCGTGCTTGACGACGAAAGTTACTTTCCGCTCTCGAAGACCCACATTTCAGGAAATGACAGCTACTATTACAGCGACAAGTCGGCCACACCCCCGAAGTAAAATATAAGTTTAAGCATAAATTAGAAAAAAAAGTTATGCTGTACATCGCCATATCGGACAGAGGGATTTCAAAGCCGTGGTTCAAGCCGAGCGGTATGGTCCGTTCTTAAAGGAGCTTCATGCAGATGGGAAGTACTTCTTCTGGCCGGACAAGGCGTCTTCCCATTACGTCAAGAAGACGCTGGAGTATCTTGAGCAGAAAAAAATACCGTACGTGCCGAAAGAAAGGAACCCGCCCAACTTGCCCCAGTGCCGTCCCATTGAGGAGTTTTTCGGCTCCCTCAGTGCCCTAGTGTGCAAAAATGATTGGCGGGCCAAGGATACGAAGCAGTTGACCACGAGGATAAGGCATTGTATCGGGAAGATGGACGTCAATGCCGTCCAGCGCTCTTGTGAGAGCATCGTGGCTAAGTTGCACCGTACGGCTGACCAGGGCCCCTTCTCGAATATTCATTGTCGTTTTTTTTTTTTTGAAGAATAAACATTCTGTTTTTAATTTAAAAAAAAAAACTGAATTCGTTGAAAAAATAATTTTTTTTTTTCACTATATGACCGAAAAAAACCTCATTTTTTATTGAACACCCGTTATATTATGGCATTTTAAGACAAGGCTTAACATTTATGAGTTTTTCAAAAGTATTTGGCCCGAAATCAACAATGTCCTCTGCTGGAATCAAATATTTCCGATCGATGGGGGGACAAATTTTGAAAATCTTCGGAGAAACGACTGAGATATTAACGCTCGAACCTGACCGCAGTTTCACGTAAAAAAAACACGGGCATCCCTAATCAAGAAACATGAACAGTTCACCGAATACAGTTAGTACCGAGCACGCTAATCGCAAGGGCTTAGCTTCCTCGGTTGACTGCGGCGAAGGGAGATGTTCATCGTGCTGAAGCTGGATCTGGAACACTATTGCAGCAGGATTCGGGTGGCAGGCAGCGATTAAACAACGGCAGTAGTTGGAAAATGAACGTTTTCTCTCTCTCTCTCTCTCTCTTTATCTATTGTTCACAGAAAATTAGCAAGGAGCAGTTTACTTAAAGAACACAAAAAGAGATGAAACCAAACGAAAAACCAAATACCGTTGAATTCGGTTTATGCTTAGGAAATGAACAGAACCCAGAATGAGGAACACCGCAACGAAACAACGGAAATGATAAATCATACACACCAACCACCCATGCCAGAGGTCATGCCATACTGCAAACAAGGGCTTTGTGGTAGGGACATTTTTGGGAGGGAACTCCATAACTTTTAGCATTAGTCTTCCGCGAGCATTGCCACAGCATGCATGCATGACTTTATGCCACTGTGTCGCTGCAAGCCATTTTCGAGGGATAGGGTTCACTGCACTCGCCTTTTGGTTTTGTGGTTGATTTGAAAGAAGATTGCAGCTTTTCGGGAACTAGGTATTGTCTGGGATTTTAAAATCATATTAGGGGAAGCTCATACATTTATTACTTACTTCAATACAAATTCCGAATCAAGGGGTTACCGGTCCGCCGTCAGTAGGTCATGAAACGAGTTGAAGCGTTTTCCCAATTCACATGTCCTACTTGGATCTGCATTTTGCAACATTAATAAAATGCCCCCTCTCCCGATGGACAGGAAAATCCGGATGGCTCGCTTCTGCTCTATCAATTTGACACGAAAATCCACTCGTCCTCCCGTGGTCGCAACTCTCTTCCGTCCAGCAGCTCACAGGAATCGAATTTATTTAGATAATCCCAACGAGCAGCAGAGTATCACAATTTCCACTTGACGTGTTCGTGTATGCAGGCATGTTCGGAATGTGCAGAACCAGTTTTCCATCACCGACTGACACGGTGCTGTTCGAAAATAGGTCCCCGATGTGAAATGGACTGGAAAATGTAAAATTTATCACCACTGCCTACTGCGATTGCTGTTATTTTTTGTTCCCACCATGTATGCATAAGGAGCGAAGGCGGTTGAATATTTTTTTCCCAAATTGAATAACCGCGTCCAAAATTTCATCACCTAACCCAATCCGAAGCAAGCTTTTGCATAATCGATTGATCGCTTCCCCGTTTGTCGATAATCTCGCGTTTGGAAAGCGTCTTCATGAACATCAAACGGTAGTCCTTCAGCGCCGATGCCCCTTGGGCGCCGACGCGGATTTTGTCGCAATTTCCGACTTTGTTCGGTCAGTCGGTGGCGCGGATGATCTCTCACTCTGTATCTCTATCCTTCTCATGGGTGTCTATGATGAAGATCATCGTCGGCTTCGAGCTTTGCGAGATTGCATGCCCTTAAGGCAATGAAGAAAATGAAATAAAAAAAACCAAGTGATCAACGTTCAAACCAAACCATGCCTCGCCTCAGTGATGCAAGCAGCGACGATGACGACCGACGACGCCAACAACGATGAGAAGGATGTCAATGGTTACTTTGCTTTGCGTTGCACCGTGAATGAGTGAGTGAGTGGTTCAATGTCACGGTGAAAACGCTGAAGAGTGGCGAATGTCGGTTACTTTGGTTTCAAAAAGGCAAACAGCTATTTACGTGCTCTCGTACACCTGTTAATAATGCACATGTAAAGCAAGTGGAAACCGTTACACGTGAGAAGCCTTCGTCTGTTCTACAGGCGAGGAAAAATGCATGAATAAAAACAGCTCATTTGCACGCTTTTCCCCCAGGTCGATGAATTTCACCAAAACCTTAATATTTCCCCTCCTAGCGTATGGGAGTATGCGGGACACACTTAATTTCCATTGAATGCACCTGAAACGACGACACGGCGCGGCTGGATGCCGCCAAGCTACGACCCGTTCCAAGAAAATTGCAAATTCCAGCTTTCCCTCTCAAAAACAAACGCAACAAACCTGCCAACTGAACCGGAGAAAAATCCGGGCAGTGAGATGATGACCTACCGCAACTTGAAACACTTTTGCTCCCAAGTAAGCAAGCACAACGGTGAAGAGGGGCAAACGATCCGGTTTCTCCTAAAAAAAGCCGCCGGAAAGCAAGAGTTTTCTGGTCCCCCCTTTAGGGAAGTTCCCATTCGGATGGTGCTGAACTAATTGCACTGTTTGTGTGATAATGTGGTCAGATGGAGACCGACGGGAGTCAACACGATTTGGCTCATTTGAAATTCTAAACTGCCCTTTGACCTAGTTTTCGTCCATTTTGAGGTTTTGAGATTCGAGCAAGGTTCTGCAGTGTCGTTTGATTTGCATGAGGGGAAGAAATACTGGAATTAGTATTTATGAACTTCCAGGCGGCGCGGGAAGTATTGACGTTGATGGCGTTTTGTTAGTTCTACTTACTTATTAGCACCAATTGAAAATCCCATTACGAACTGTTTTTTTTTCGTACTTGAAGAGAAAATCTCGTAAATGCGAATTTCAGTAACATAATGTACAGTAAGATTTTACCTCCACCTAAAGGGTGTATTCGATAAAAATGGCACACACATATATACTCATCAAAATTAAACTGATTATCGGATTTTCTTGAAATTTTCAGGGAATGAAGAACTACTAATGAGTTTTGATTTACAACATTTGTTTTATTCAATTTCGTCTCCCATCCCGAACGCCCGCACCTTCCTTTTCACTCCACCCATCAAATTTTGTGCAACCGATTTTCCCAGTGTTTTTGTTGTTTTTACCCAAATTTTCTTCAATTCTAGCTCTGTTTTTATAGTTTTGGGATGTTTGCGAAGTTCCGTTTTCATAATTGCCCAGAATTTTTCAATTGGACGAAGTTCCGGTGAATTTGGTGGGTTCATATACTTTGGCACAAAATTGACTCCGTTGGCTCGGTACCACTCCAATACGTTTCGAGCGTAGTGGCAGGATGCTAGATCAGGCCAAAACAGAGTTGATTCTTTGTGCTTCTTAATGAATGGCAAGAGACGCTTCTTAAGGCACTCTTCCGTGTAAATCGCACCGTTTATTGTTCCGGAAGTGATGAAGGGAGCACTTATTTCACCACATCCGCAAATCGCCTGCCAGATTAGAAACTTCTTTGCAAATTTCGATAGTTTCTTCTTTCGAACATCCTCCGGAACATCGAACTTCGACTTGGCAACGAAATATTCTTGCCCAGGAAGTTGACGGAAGTCGGCCTTGACGTATGTTTCGTCATCCATCACGATGCAACCGGATTTGGTGAGCAGCTTCGTGTAAAGTTTCCGGGCGCGGGTTTTCGCAGTGATGTTTTGTTTTTCATTCCGGTTTGGGGCTTTTTGCACTTTGTAAACATGTAACCCAGCACGCTTCATGGTTTTCTGCACAAAACCGACTGACACCTTAGACTTTTTGGCGACATCTCGAATTGACATGTTTGGACGGTTCTTGAATTGTTGTACGACTTTCCTGGCCATTTTACTGTCCATTGGACCACTTTTACGACCACTCCCTTCCTTCCTTTGGACACTCAGACGCTCCTTGAAGGTTCTTATTACACGAGACACAGTTGTATTTGCAATTCCAAGCCTTTTAGCAATCCACCGGTGGGACGCCCCTGGATTTTGATTGTGAGTGCACAAAATTTTCTCACGGACAATTTCTTGTTTCGACGACATGACTGGAACTACTGAATGTATAACTATGAAACTTGGCAGATGTAAATAATACACTATGGATAAGATCTACTCAAATTTCTAGGTTTTTTACTCATACGATTCAAAAGTTACAGTAGATTTTCTGTGTGCCATTTTTATCGAATACACCCTTTAACATATCCACGTTTTGTGCCTTATTGATAAACTGGGCGGGGTTAATTTGAGGTCATGTACTATGGGAAATTTGACAGGAGAGCGGGACACGATTCATTTTTTGAGAACATGTGGTGTTCATTTTTAGTAAATATTGTTCCGCTCTCCTGCTGAATCTGCTGGTCGTTACGGGAAGTAGGCTGTGCTTTAGAGCAAAAAAGACGCATTCATTCTCCGGCATAGTCGACATTGCAAAATTGCAAAATTATCGTGTTTTTGAACGAAATTGATATTGAAAGTGTACCAAAAAGCCTCTGAAGATGATGCGTTTTGCTTCGAAGTAAGTGTATTTACGATTAAATCATAACTTTATCTCACAATAACTTTCTTTTACCAGAGGTATTGAGGACTCTTCCTATTAGAGCAGCTGAAAAACATTGCAATCGATGTTTTTCCTAAAGGCTGTGGAAAGTTCCGGGCGGATGCGTTGTGCCCTTATTGCCAAACGAATGGGCAAAGATTGAAGTTATCGTTTTCGAAGGATGAGAGAGGAAACTGGCACATTTATAGCCTGGTAAGGCATATTAATAAGTTAAAGAAAGGATTTAATGTGCGATTGGTCTTATATGTTTTATATTATTTCTTATTGAAGGTTCCTATTAAATTATGTAGTTTAAATAGAAATATTTTGGTGCTCACTTTATTCCTCTTGTTGAGTATTCTACTAATTTCGAAGCTTATACAAGGCTGGTAGCGGATTTCTGGATAAATAATAGTGACTTGAGTTACTAAAATAATAAAAATAGTGACCTGTAGTGACTAAAAAGTGATTTCCAAAATTTAGTATTTTTGTAATCTTCTATAGATTTAATGTATAAATACAGTAAAAATGAATTAAGTGAAAACATCCGTTTGCAAAAATGAGTAATACTGTGGCGCAGTGTCACTTTTTGATATTTTTTTTTTGTTAAGAAGCCTGTAATCAATTCTGTTCTTTACGTACGGCCTGTGCTAGAATTACTTCTGACATATCTTGCTTCTCAATTCCTTTTTTGAGCTGTTCCCATGTGATGCAGCTAAAGCTGTTTTCACTGCCCTAGGCTGTGTACCAGTTCGCGAATTAATTTTAATTTAACTTAAGCTTGACAGATGAAAAAAAATCGATTAATCGATTAAAATCCCTTTGGTATTGATCAACAAACTTTCGATAAGGTGTCTGTCAAAATTGAGTTGCCATCTGCCAGAAATAAGTCAGCGCGAGTAGCAGACTTAATCGATTATCATCCATCTGTTAAGTTTAAGTGAAAATTAAAATCAATTCGCGAATTGGTACACAGCCTTAGTCACTTGAGGGTATTTAGGCTCATCTACAGCCGTTTTCTCAGTAAACAACTGGTTCCAATACTCCTCAGTTCTGTACTCTGTACTCGAGGTCAGCACTTCGTATTTTAACAAGTTACATTCGTCAAGAAGAAGATCACAGTTGCGCTGAATCGGAAGTAACTTGGCGATTTTTACAATATACTTGGAACTTTCAATGGATGCAACGGCTGTTGGGTTGAGGCATTGGGAATATTTTAGAAACGAGTTCTGCAAACCCGACTTTTTGATTACGTGCATACCAGCACAGCAACGTAATGTTTATTTGCATTGTTGAAAAAGTGGAGTTTGTCAAGGTAGCAAGTTCTCAATATTGTCCAAACTGTCCTTTGGAAGTGACGTATTCGCTGGCCACACATTGGGCTTATAAACTCGGCCAACGATGGTTCGCGCCAACCTTTCCAGATCAGTGTACATTAGATGTATGAGTGGTTCTTCCGTCTGGAAGAAACCGTAGAAAATTGCATTCAAATAGTATCGGTATGCTTATAAACAGGTGTTATACTTTATGAAAGTATTTTACATCAAATTATACTTGACAAGTCTTGCAACTTTGCCAAAAAAAAAATCGGGATACGAACAATCAAATCTAGATTCGGAATTACTGTTGGAATTACTAAGCGATTCACCGAAAATAAGTCGTCTATCTGATTTACAATTTGTTCCGACTTTTCTCGACAACTTGGATACCAAAAGAGTAGTCCGCTTTAGAAAACACTGAATCGTTGAAAATAAAAATGAATGTGTGTATTGTACGTCACGATTTAACTTGATAATAGATGAACAGTTTTAAAGCTCGATTCAAAGTAAATCTGGACGCACGGTTTAATACACCACCGCGTCCCTGGTGGTTGGAACAAAAAACATTTGACAGGCATTTGTTGATGTTTCATCGACGAAGAAATTGGTGAAAAGTTTTTCTCGATTGATCGACGCATCTCGAAATTAGGGATCATGGAACTTGAGAAGAGAAAATTATTGTGCACAAACATCTAGAGAATCCTTCGTGGTCTGCCTCAAAAATAGCAAAAGTGTTAAAATTCCCAAAGTCAACGGTGTTGTCTTGTAATCAAACGTTACAATGATACTATGAGTGTGGATAGAGCACAGCGCATCTCTCATAAAAGTGGCCCCAGGGACAAAGAGCTGAGGAGAAAGGTGTTGAGGTACGTGAAAGGCAACCCAGGTGTCTCCATACGTGATTTGGCAAATAAATACGATTCCAACTTTTCCACCGTGCGTAACATTCTTTCAAGAGAAGGATATAAGTCTTTTTGTGTCAGTAAACATCCGAATCGCTCCCTGAAACAAAATTTAGTGGCCAACAAGCGAGCACGATTACTATACGACCGAGTTTAGATGAAATTTGATGGCTGTATTTTAATGGATGACGAAACATATGTCAAAATGGGTTATAAACAAATCCCCGGACGAAAATTTTACCTGGCAATTGGTCGTGGGGATGTCCTTTCCAGGTATAAATTTGTATTTGCTGATAAGTTTGCTCGGAAACTAATGATTTGTCAAGGAATCTGCAGTTGTGGCCTCAAAACCAAGGTTTTCATCACATCTCACACAATGACGTCGAAGGTTTACATTGAAGAGTGTCTGAAACAGCGGATTTTACCCCTCATTCGGCAACACAAGACCAACGTTCCCAAGTAACAATTTTAGTTTTATTCCAGCCGTATAGCACTCCCCCGGCTTTGTTGATAAGACTACAATCAAAACTGTTTTGTCTACCAACACCTCCTCTGTGCTTCTTTAAAGCCGAAATTTGTACAAAATGGCCCACTCTATAGACGGTTGTGAAAACAAGTTAATAAAACCTTTATAAGAACATAAAGATTTTGAAAATGTTCTAGTGAAAGATGTTATGACCACTTGAGAACCTTCATAAAACCTATTGGCTGCCATGAAAACCAGAATGCGGCCAAAAGGCCACAGCTGTCAAACTTCACTGTGAAATCGAGGTTGTTTTTTGTTGTTCTGCTTTGTTCGATTCTCTGCTCTTCTGATTAATTTAGCAGAAAAAAGGTCTAGTGTTGCGGGAAAGTTTGTTTGATAGCAAAGTATCCAAAACAAATTGTGTTTTTTGCAGCGTATTATGCTCCAAATTATATGCGCATTTATTTTTATGGTGAATATTGGCACGATAAGAGCCGAAAATTAATGAGCCTCGGAAATTATGCGAATTTACAACAACATAAATCAAATTTAATATAATACATTCGATAAATTAATCATGCATTTCCTGAAAACTGCTTGGAATTGGATGAGATTATCTAAAAGAATGCCGAAATAAGTCTCCGCTGTACAGTTTATTTGCATACCATTGAAAATTTGATGCATTTATTTTTCCACATTTCAATTATTTCTTATATTTCAATATGGCGATTGGAAAAAAAATCTTCAATACCAATTTGCCGTTTAATACATTTACTGGAGGCAAGATGGTTTTAAAATGCTTTTTCAACTGACCATAATAAGATAATTTCAATGAGTCCTAAAACGGCATTTCAATACAGCATTTTACGAGTTCATAAAGTCGAAATAAAACCTTTGATAGGAGTAAAAGGAATTTGAGAAACGAGGTTTTAAGATCGTTGTTAACAAGCTGTGTAGGTTCTCATAAACCTGACTAAAATATGAAACCTATTGGCACTACTTGGTGCCATAATAAAACCCAATTGATTTCAAGTGGCTTTCATAAAACTTTAATAAAACTTAATAAAGCAGGATGGTGTTAGCAATGTTACTTGGGTTATGTTTTGGCCGGATCTAGCCAGTTGCCACTACTCTAAGGAGGTACTAGAATGATATGCTGCAAACAATGTTAATTTCGTCGCCAAAGAGATTAATCCTCCGGCAATTCAGCTCAGACCGATCGAAAAATATTGGGCAATTGTCAAGCGAAAACTTCAAGGATGCGGTAAAGAAGTGACAAATGCACAACACGTGCGTTTGAAGTAGAATAAGTTCGCCGGTACAGTGTCACCAGCGACTGTGCAGATCATGATGGCATCGATCACAAGTAAAGTGCGACAGTTCGTTCGAAGCGGTGAAACCGTTCGAAGCGTTGTTGTAGGGTAGGGAACGGCTTAATCAGGGGTCACTATTTTAATCAGTTGTTAGGAAATGGGTCTATAACTCGCCAAATTATTTCATTTTTAATGATACGATCATAAGCTTTATCTATTGGGCCAATGACTCGATGTATGAATCATGATTGATTACCGATTTATTACTGTCATTTTGAAGATTTAAAATACATCATCTAGAAACCATCAGTTTCTGACCTGCTGAAGAAGTTCGCTCAAATATTGCCTTTGTGTATTTTGCATTTGCATCGCGTGTACCGGAGAGCATGTCTTCATCAGCTCTCTCCAACAACTAGGCTTGTTGCCAGAATGTGATGTTGAACATTGAGTTAAATTTATTACATATTTAGATAATCTGAAATCGCTATTTATTTCATGTTTCTTCCAGTCATTGGAGGTTGATCTATGCTTATGATTATATTGTCCATCATCTGGCACTATCATTTGCAATAAAAAAATATGTTTTGGAGCTGTCCAATAGTACCCAACGATAAATAATGCTTCGCTGTTGAGCTGCAGCTATGGCATCACTTTTGCTTCTGAGAGAGCCCATGTTTCCTCTCTTCTTTGTTAACCATGGATATAACGCACCGGTAATGTAACGTGAAGCCTGCTGTCTCTTGCATTTGTTTGTTTTTAAACGAAGCATCCCGTTTGTCGTCACAGTCGCTTTGGCTAACATTTGCGTGAGAGTAAATGAAATAAGAAATACACATTGCCAATCTAAAGATCAATGACAAACTAAAAGTTTGGTCCTGTACGTCTGTCTCATAACCTGCTAGGAGACGAGTTTGTGGTCGTAGCAATCGACAAGTTTTGGTTGATTGTTTTCGAGAGCAGTTGGGTAAAACGAAGGAGCGGGTTGAGGAAATTGACGTTTGCAGCAAATCATCAACTGGCCTATTTCTTTTCGCCTTCGCACACGTGCACAGAATCGCACTCATACAATATTGTTAGTTTATGTACAGATTGAGGAGCTGAAGAAAACATTTTTTTAATCGGAAAGCAATCCACACGCGTTTAAGAAGTCCCTGCAATTGGGAACTTTATTCCATGGCTATGAAATTTTCTGAGCCTAATGCTCGTTGCTGAAGGTATGTTCCGATAGACCAGACGTAAGCAGAGGGATTAATGTCTAAATATTGGCAGTTCTAATTATAGATTACATACAGCTTCATCAAATGTCTTAGGGGCTTACTAAACTGTTTAAAACCCGTCCCGTACCCTATATGATTATCATAGAATATTAGTTTAAACAATGTCAGAAATTTTTGAAATTAGTATTTCGTATGACCACCTTTGGCATCCAGAATAGCCTTCAAGCGTCGCGGCATCGATTTCACCAGCTTCCTGGTCACCATTGCTGGAATACTATTCCAAATCTCCTGAATCGCAAGTTTGAGCTCCTTTTTGTTTCTTGCTTTTGATTTATTGGTGACTGATTCCACGCCAAATCGGTCGGTCACCAAACTCAACTATCTTCGATTTTGATGAAACTTGGTACACGTCTTCGGTAAGTTGAAAAAAAAAAATCCACTGGTGTTAAGATTATTTGGATTCAAGAGTAACTTTTGAGATGGGTGTATGTTTTTTTTCCAACATTTTACTTGAAAAATCGTAGTTCAAAAACCATTACATTTAGAGAAAAACTTTATATGGGGGAGTTGTAGAGAACTAAAATGGCTTTGTAAAAAAAATGTACACTGAAAAAAAAATTTTTTTTTCATATAGAAAAATCGAAAATAAATACTAAAAATCAAATATAAAAAAAAACATATTTTTAATATTTTTCAAATTTGTTTTGTGGAAATTTGAGAAAAAAAGACACGTTTTGAAAAAACTCTAGGATGGACGCTCTTATAATAAAAAAGTTTTCCGAAGAGCGAACTTTGGTGCATATTTCAAATTTTGGTTATTCATTATTATAAATGAAAATTAATTATACAATATGATTTTGGAGATCATTAAAACAATAATGATAATAATGATAAATCACCTGAACGCAACCGTTTTCGAGATTTTTCGGATTTTATTTCAATAGAATGAAAAAACATAACAAAATTCGCTCTTTTCTTAAGTTAATCGAGATTTCCACCAGAAATGATAAATTTTCCAAGATCTTCATATTATAACGTTCACATTACTCTAATGTCCTCTTTTCTTTTGATATCAGGATGATAAGAAGACTCATTTGAAAAGAACAAGATAAATAGCACTATTGTTTTAATATTGCAATCAATATATTTATAATTGTTTTATGGCTGTATCGGTCGGGCCGCTCAGAGAATGAAGGGAGCGAATTTGCTAAAGCGATGAAAGTAACAGCGAGATAGATGTCGCAGGGGCGACAAGTGTGAAATGGACAGATGATGAAATTATGCGAAGGGTCATATAGAAGAAGCATATTAATCGAACTGCTGACTATTTTGCCAAGCTCCAACGATGTTAGAGGTCGGGTGTAGTGTGTGAAAACTACACTCCGAACAGTTCGGTGATGTAGCGATGAAAGTAACACATATTGTTTAAGGTAGGTAGACAAATAGCAGCTATAACGTATGTCAGGTATATCTTCTCATAAAAAAAACAGCTAATGTACGCTGCCTGTAAACTACCAGAGATGTTTTATACCTGCATTTCCAAAGGTACCACCACGTACCACAGCCAATATATATGCTCATACATAGTCGCATTCATCAGTAAAATCTATCTGAGTGAACTGAAAATGGAGTTTAACATGAAGAAGTGTTGTATGCCGTTTCCCACTAAACGGTGCTCAAAAAACCTTCGTAAATTAACCGAACAAAATGTCAAAAAACTCAAGTTTATGGGCAAAACACATTTGGACACTTCTTTGATGATTTGTGATAATTTTCATTTGCATTTAAATAGAACGGAACAATCCCATGCTGCAATTTCGGAGCCTAGTGAGAAACCATCAATTACTAACATTATGGATCCACAACCATCTACATCACGGCAAGTAGACTTGTATGGTCTCGAGGAAACGCCATCGGCAATATCATTAATGTCAGTGCCATCTGATAGCAGTGTGCAAGATTATTCAAGGCGCCATCATATTGAGCTATTTAACAAGGGCGTAGCTGGAATCAACGTTTCGCCAATATCGGCTAAAAAGTTCCTGAACGTAAATTATGCCCGCAAAAAGTTCAAAGATGTTTCAAACGGCATTCGGACACACATATTTGGGGATCCAGCGGAGGAGGATGACCTGGAACAATTGAAAGTGAAAGCAGCCGAATATGACGAAATAATCGCGCAGCTAAAGGACCGGTATGCTGATCCAGAAACTTGGGGGGGGGTTAAAGAAGGGGACTTTCGGTTTTACCACAATCTTGGACAAATCAAAGAGTAATGGCAGAATTTGGAATAACAAACAAGTACATCGTATCACAAGCTAAATTCCTTGCAAAGCACGAAGGTGTTTTAGCTGCCCCTAACGAAAAGCTGGGACACGGTCTGAACCCGGAAATAAAAAACCAAATTTTGCAATTTTACGACAGTGATGAGATTACACGAGCAACCCCTGGTATGAACGACTACGTTTCAGTGAGGAGTGAAGGTAAGAGGGTTCATATTCAAAAGCGCCTTTTAGTTTGTTCATTAAGAGAAGCTTTCATTAAATTTCAAGAGATGCATCAAAATGCTGTTGGGTTTAGCTCTTTTGCAGCACTAAGACCAAAGCATTGCAAATTACTTGGCAGCACAGGTTCTCATAACATTTGTGTTTGCACCATTCATGAGAACATTAACTTGATGCTTCATGGTCTTAGAAAATATTCATTCGAGAATGATTATAAATTGTGTTTTGAAGAAATATTATGTAGCTCATCAACTAGAACTAAAAAATGTTACCTCCGTGAATGCGAACGATGTCCAGGCTTTTCAGATTTTGAGAGTAGTTTAACAGACAAATTAGAAAAACGTGGTTTAGTTGAAATATCTTTTGAGCAATGGATTTCAACTGATAGATGTAGTTTAGAGACACTTGTTAAACCAATTGATGAATTTATTGCTTATTTTTGTGAAAAGTTGGAACAATTAGTATCCCACGATTTTGTCAAATCTCAGCAGTCTAGTTTCTTGAGAGATTATAAAAGTTGTCTTAAAGACGGCGCAGTAATAATAATTTGTGATTTTTCTGAAAATTATTCATTTGTTTTTCAAGATGCTGTTCAAAGTAGTTATTGGAGTAATGAGCAAGCCACTATTCACCCTTTTGTCATTTATTACACGGAATCTGGAATACTTAAAAATATCAGTTTCATTGTTATCTCAGAAGTGTTGAAACATGATACGATTGCGGTGCAGGTGTTTATTTCAAAACTAATAAGCTTTTTGCAAACAAAAATTAAAGTAAAGAAAGCTACGTTTATGTCTGACGGGGCAGCATCCCAATATAAAAATAGGAAGAACTTTGCAAGCCTTTGTAAGTTTAAAAAAGAAATACAATATTGATGCTGAATGGCATTTTTTCGCAACATCCCACGGTAAGGGACCTTGCGATGCAATTGGTGGTACATTAAAACGAATGGCAAGATATGCAAGCCTTGCTGTACAACATGAACACCCTATAAAAAGTGCATTAGAGTTATTCGAATGGGCGAACCAAAAAAGTGATGATTGTTTAACAAAAATGTCGTTTTGTTATGTATCACATGAAGAGTATGAACAGGGGGTAGCAGAATGGAATGAAATTTACCGACAGACTAAAACGATTGCAGGTACACAAAAAGTACCACTCATTCGTTCCAATTTCAGAAAACGAAGTTTTTGTAAAACTGTTTTCGAATGACGAAGAAGGCAGGATTCATAATATATATAAAAGCAATCAATAGTTTATATAATGTTTATGTAATATTATCAATGACCGAGACTAATAAATGGTATATATAAATATAAATCCAACCATAATTCATTATTTTTGTCTTATAACTTTAAGTGAAGCTTTTTCAATCGACGAGCTGTTAAGAGTAAGTAAGAGGCACATACATGTGTTTTAAAAAGGCTAAAAACACAAGAGAAACAATCGTTAGCTATTGTTGTTTTAATATCACGAGTAATTTATGAAAAGGGCGTATTTTTTGAGGTTTTGAAATTTTATTGAAAGAAAATCAGAAATATCTTGAAAACGGTTGCGTTTACGTGGTTTATCATTATTATCATTATTGTTTGTAATGATCTCCAAAACCATATTGTAACATCAAAATTTATTTATAAGAATGAATAACCAAAATTTGAAATATACACCAAAGTTCGCTATTTGAAAAACTTTTTTATTATAAGAGCGTCCATCCTAGAGTTTTTTTTAAAACGTGTCTTTTTTCCTCAAATTTCCATACAACAAATTAAAAAAATATTAAAAATATGTTTTTTTAGATATTTTATTTTTAGTAATTATTTTTGATTTTTCTTGATGAAAAAAAAAATTTTTTTCTGTGTATATTTTTTTAAGAAAGGTTTTTTAGTTCCCTACAATTCCCTTATATAAAGTTTTTCTCTAAATGTAATGGTTTTTGAACTACGATTTTTCAAGTAAAATGTTGGAAAAAACACATACGCCCATCTCAAAAGTTACTCTTGAACCCAAATTATCTTAACACCAGTGGAATTTTTTTTTCCAACGTACCGAACTCATGTGCCAAGTTTCATCCAAATCAATGATGATCGGGTATGATTTTTGGGATTTCCGGCACATTCTGGATGGAATCCC